>PVKH010000913.1:0-33508 GCA_004027955.1 Chaetophractus vellerosus | reverse complement strand
GCCCTGCCCGTGGCGGCTTTTGCCTGTCCGTGGCAGCTTTTTGCCCTGCCCACGGCGGCTCCGGCCCGCCCATGGCGGCTTGCCATTCTCAAGGCGGTCTGCCCGCTAGGAGAGGTCCCCGGGAACCGAACCGGGCCCAGGGCCTCCCATGTGGTTTCCCAGCGAGCTCTTTATCCACTGAGCTATCTAGCCGGGCCTCTAACTGGTTTTAATTACTTGTATTAGTCTAAAGCCAAATTATATTTGTTGGATTTGAGTTATCAAAAATTATCTATTTTCTCCTCTAAGTTAGGTTGTACAAATAGAAATAAGCATTCAGCATTATTTCCTATCCCAAATAATGTTTAAAAAATGAGTAGAGGGAGCCGATGTAGCTCAAGTAGTTGAATGCTGGCATACCACATATGAGGTCTGTTTTAGTTAGCCAGAGGGGTGCTGATGCAAAGTACCAGAAATCTGTTGGCTTTTATGAAGAGTATCTATTTAGGGTAGAAGCTTACAGTTACAAGGCCCTAAAGAGTGCAACTCTCAAGATACCATAAGAGGTACTTTCTCACCCAAGTCAGTTGTCACGTGTTGAAGCAAGATGGCGAGTGGTCTCTGCCTGGTTTCTCCTTCTTTTTCCTTAAGGCTCAGTGGGCCCAGATTCTTCTGCTCTCAGGTGTAGGCTGGCATAGGGTTCGTCTCTCTTCCTGGGGCTGCACCATCAAAGTTCTGTCCTTTTATGTGTCATGACAAAGTTCCCTCCTCTGGCATCTATGGAGCTCTTTTTCTTTTCTCGTGTCTTCTTCTGTGTTCCTGTGTATCTCCTGCATGTCTTCTTGAGCAAGTGTCCATATATATAGCCCACGAAGGGAGCGGGGACTTAACCTGAGATACTCCCTACTGATGTGGTCGAATCAAATCCCTAAGCTTCACATAATTTAATCAAAGACATCTCAGCTGAATCTAATACAGTCAAAGGGTATCATGCTCAGTGGAACAGACCGGTTTACAAATGTAATCTCTCTTTTTGTAATTCATAATCTCGAACTGCCACAGGGTCCTAGGTCAAATCCTCGGCCCTGGTACTGAAAAAAAAATGAGTAGGGGATTTTCTTGTGTCATATGATAGAATGATTTGTGTGAAGACTAACTAGCAAAGGTTGAGCTAAAAGAGCAGCTAATATATAAGATCTTCTCATTACATTCTTATCTTATAATTCAATTAATGTAAACTTTGGCTTATCTAGGATATCTGCCCAAATTCAACCTTATTTCCTCAAGAGCTTATGCTTGATAGTGCATATAAAATCTTTCCTCTGTTAAACGGACTCAGAGAGCCTGGTAGCAGGATGCAGTGAGAGGGATTAATCTGGGATTGTACAAATGAGAATCAGGTGATGATTTCACCCAAGTATTTCATTTCAGACTTTCAGACTTTCCTGCATGGAATTATTATCACTGGAAGCAACCTGTCTTCTGGGAAATAAAGAGACAGACAGACAGACAGACAGACAGAGAGAACATCTGGATGGATGGCTTTCTTCCTAGATTTGTGATTCTCAGAGAAACCTTGCAGTAAGCATATTCCATGGGCTTTCCCACCTAGAATTCCAGGGACTGGGAGTGAGATTGTCTTACATTTTCATGAAGTCAACTGTGAAATACTACACTATGAAGCTTATAGGAAAATATTTAAAATGCTTTTAGAAGTTAAAGGGAAAAATAAAAAAAATATAAAAAGAAGTTATAGTCATCTTTTAATGACTATTCAATAGTTATTTCTTGAATACCTAGTTCATACTTAACACTGTTTGATAGTGAAGATATAGAAAAAAATAAGATACAACCTTTTCCTTTAAGAGATTATCAGCCTAGACCACTTCTTAAAAAGTGAAATGAAATATATGTGATCAATTTTAAATGCTGTTGGAGCAGAGGGAAGCAAACAGCTCATATTGCATTGAAATGTCTGAGAGGATTTTCCAAGATGATATCTCACAGTAGCTGGACATTATATGTTCATCTGGATTCTCCTTTTAGGAAGTAGGGAAGGGCATCTATAGCTGTCCAGCTAGATGAGTACAATGTCTGTCATGCAGAGAAACATGGAAACTTTTAGTATAGTAGGATAGAGGGTTTCTTTTGGTTTAAATGTTTCAATCTTTTCTTTAAAATTTTTGTTTTTGCTCATCCTTTCTTGTCTTCAGTTACAATGTATTTTTTTCAATTGTTCACTTTGCCTTGAAGAAAAAAAAATCCCCAGCATTTATCTCTTAATTTCTGAGCTGTCTGTGACTCATGGAATCAAACTGTTTACATAAATCACAGGGTGAAACCTTAAAGGAGTAAATGCTAGAGACTCCCATTTCTCAGTGAGTTAGAAATCTCACCACTAATAATGGCAGAGTTTCCCTGAAACTGTGATTGACAGTGATGCCATGGTCCGAGTGTACACTTGTGGCTTTTAACCGGAGGTCCAAGGCATTGGATTTTTCTTTTAATTAAAAAGCCTGGTGGGAAGGAAATCTGGAGAGCAAAAGGAAAATATATAGGTTGGGAGGAAGGAATCTAAATTTCTAGTAGTGGCGCTAATGACCTTGGATAAGATTCTTAAGCCATCAGAGAAATATCCTAGCCTGTTACCCATCTTCATATCCCAGGATAAGGATCACTTAAAATTTTGTTTAAATTAAAAAAAAAAAACTTGGTTAAAAATAGCAAACAAAGGGGGACGGATGTGGCTCAAATGGTTGGGTGTCCCTCTCCCATATGGAGGGACCTGGGTTTGATCCCCGGGACCTCCTGGTAAAAAAACAAACAAATGAAACAAACAAACAAAAAAAAACCCACAGAAATATGTAATATTTTCCAGCAAAGGCAAGAAGACATTATTTCACAGATGTGGCTCAAATGGTTAGGTGTCCCTCTCCCATATGGAGGGACCTGGGTTCGATCCCTGGGACCTCCTGGTAAAAACAAACAAACAAACAAAACAACAAAAAAACAAACAAACCCCCCCCCCAGAAATATGTAAAAAAAATAGCAAACAAATTATTTTTCAAGAAAAGATTATACTTTAAAATAATGATTAAAATAGTTAAACAATAAGAATAAATAATATTACTAATAATAGCTACTATGTATTTAGTACTTATGGGGTTCTAGGCACCCCTTAAAATTTATACAATTTAGTTCTCATACCTTTGTAAGGGAGCTACTATTAAAGATGAAAAAGGCTGAGGTCTAGAGAGGGTAAGTGACTTTACCAAAGTCAACAGACAGAAAATGAATACCCTGGCCTTGCACCCGTGTTCTTGCTTCCAGCTACTTAGAATATCTGTGTTTCACAGCCTCATTGGTTCTCACCTGCAGTTAAAGTAGCAAACAGTCTTGTCCTCCCTTTTGCTGGTGGGGTTTAGTAGACATCAATAATTACTGCGGCCATTTGCCCATCTCATTCTGTTCCCCTGCTTCACGTAAACTGTTGCCCCCAGAAGCCCCAGAGCCCATAATGTCACAGCCGTGGGATATGCCATCTGGGCGTGTTCTATAGATTTCTAGTGATGCTTGGATCTCTAATTCATCACCATAGATACCTCTGCATTGCCTATCTTTAAGATTCCGATGTTCTTACAAGTCCCCCAAGTCTTCTGTTGCCTCCAGCCACCTACTACAAGATATTCTCTCTGTGTTGCTTCCTTCATTATCATATCCCTACATCACAAGGCTGCTGTGAGAAAAAATGAGATGATGTATGCAAAAATGCTTTGAAAAATTTAACACCCTTAATTTTTTTCCTTACTAAATTGAAGAGAATTGAACTAGAAAATCTCCAAAGTTCTCATAGCTCAGTGATTCAGCAATAAACTTGTGATTTATTAACTTGTTATATATAAGTATAAGGTATTTCTGACATTGAACTCCAAATATCTTAGTTTATTGCTGAACAGACTCTGGTAAGCATTACATAAAACAAAGGAGAATAGAATGAGATGAAAGGAATTCAAATGGCTCTTTACGTTAACTCATTCCGAAATTGGTGCTTAGATTACCATTTTTAGATGTCTTGCACTTCTTTTAAACCAGGTGATATAGATACATAATTGTAGGTTAGTATCAAAGAATTCAGGCCACTGCTTAATATACATGGCATAGGAATTCGTTCTTCTGCTCAGCCTGACCATGACCTGTTGCCTCATTTTTTTTTTTTTAATCTGGTTTGTAATTTGATGCAATGCAAGGCCTTTTTTAGCTTATCTGATCCCAAACTGAACATTTTCAATTCAAACATTGAATCTTTGGCATGAAATGACATCAGTGGGGATCGTGACTGAAGTGATTGGGGATTGAAAGAAAAAAAAAATGAATGCTTTCTTCTAAAATGTGGTCTTCTAGCTATAGTTTCTATACTTGAGATATTTTGATTTGATTTATGTGCATTTATAATCATTCCATTTTCTCCTCTGATTCAAAAGTGTAAAACTTACCCCCCTGGTAATTTTAATTTTAATTTTGGCATTCAACTTTCCTTCAAAAAGGATGAATGTGTTTACAGAATCATATATTCCTCAAAGTTAATAATTAAATGTGTACAACTCTGGCAGAATATAAGACCTTTTGTCTTTTTTTTTTTTAAAGATTTATTTATTTTTATTACATATCTCCCCTTCCCCCCGTTGTGGCGATGTATCGAGACTTGGTCACTGCGCAGGCGCGGCTTTCCCCGCTTGTGGGCGGCTTCTGCTTCTATTCACGGTCGGCTCTTGCTTCAGTTCGCGGGTGGCTGGCTGCGCTCCATTTGCGGGCGACCTGCCCTGCCCGTGGCGGCTTTGCCCTGTCCGTGGCAGCTTCTTGCCCTGCCCACGGCGGCTCTGGCCCGCCCATGGCGGCTTGCCATTCTCAAGGCGGTCTGCCCGCTAGGAGAGGTCCCCGGGAACCGAACCCAGGGCCTCCCATGTGGTATGCCGACGCCCTATCCACTGGGCTATCCAGTAGGCCCAATAAGACCTTTTGTAAGCTGTGCCTTGTCATTCTTAATATAGTGATATAGCTACTGTGTCTACAAACATTTTTATTTCTTCACCAAGTGGTATGGTGTTATTGCACATCCTCAATTAAGAAAGGAATAATTACAGTTTATTGGTACTTTTAATTTAATTTCATATTAATGGCTTTGTTACGACCTATATTTTGTGACAGAGATGCAATTTCATATCAGTAACTTTTTTACTTATTTATAAAGGAGATTGATCCTCTTCTGCATTATAAAGTGACACTTAAAAGAAATCCGTGGTCTCACTATATATTACATCCATCACCTTATTGCTGAATCTGTGTATCATTAATATGGCATTTCACAAAAGTAGGAAATTAAAAATAGGAAATTCGTGAACCATATCCATGCTTTCTAAAAATCAATCCCAAGATGTGTATTTTTTCCTATGAATGTCTCAGATACTACCCTGATTTGTTTTTTAGCGTGGATTAGACATGTAGAGATGTGGAAACATTCTTCTTTGACCAATGTAGGGATCTGAAATGAAAAAACTTAATAGTTACTAGTTTTGAACATTTACAACATGCCTGCAAATTGGCTTATTTTTAAATCTTCAAAAATTCTTCAAAATAGGCAGTTTTATGCTATTTTGGTATGGAAAAACTGAAGTGGGAAAAGATCAAGTGCTTGACCAGTATCGCACAGCAAATGAAGGGCAGAGCCACAGTTCATCCCAAGTCCAAAGCTCAAGGTCTTCCCTATCTTGTCGCTGTTCCCTTTCAGCTTTCAAAAATTACATATTGACAGTTTTGGATATCAGTGAATTCAATGACTTCTACTTCTGTAACTTCTGAAGCCATGTAGCTTGGTCATAATTGCTGTTTCTTTGCAGTCCTTTGGACAGATAAAAACAAACTGTGATAGTAGGAAAATGTAGTGAGAATGAACTTAATAGTTGACTTCCTTCAAATTCTAACCATGACTCTTTAATTTGATCCATGAAGCTGGATAAGATGTGGAACTTAAAAAACCCTAACTTTCTCACCTGCAGACAGAATTGTTAAGATTAAATAAGACTGTAAAGAAGATTATAGTAGGTACTCAATACTGATTTACGGCTCACTCTCACTTTGAATTTAAGAAGGGCATAGCTGAAGCTTCAGGTCAGTTTTGTAACCTTGAGCAAGTCATGCAATTTCTCAGAGTTTCTGTTTTGCCATCTGCAAAATTGTGATAATAATAGGTGACACATGGACACTGATCTGTGACGCTGAATGCAGTCACATCCACACAGCAGGCGACCTTCTGGGGAAGGCTGCTGCAACATGCAGTAACATAAGCAACAATAACTTTTAAAATATTTGCTTCTAAGGTATTCACTAAAATATTTGAGCAACTGTCTAGGCCATATTGTCCTTTAACTAAACGCGAGTGCCTGCCAGTTTTCATTGTAATTCATTTCAGCAAATGGTGACTGTCCTGTGATATACCTGTGGAGTCTCATGCAGATCAACAAAGAGTCCCTGGGGAAAATGAACAGTGTGGTGAGTGTGCTAACAGGGAATGGAAAACCCACCAAAGGCACATACCAGCTAATTGCACCCTTCCTGTGAATTTTGTTGGATTACCCTAAGCAGGCATTAACTCCCCTAAGTTTGAGATACTGTGCTAGCACTCTGCCTGACAACAGGCGTTCCTAATTTACCATGCCATTTAAGATTCTTGGTGTTTCATGCAATGAGATCTACTTTTTTCATGAATCTTGGTAAAGAGGATGTGTGGGACATTTCACAATGATTTCTGGTTTTGATTTTTCAACAACTTTTTGCAGATATACTTCAGCATTAATATGTTTTTAAATGCAATTGCTTGTTTCAGAGATAGAAAACAATGTGAGCAAAAGCATGTGATATACTGATTAAGTAAGCTGTGTGTTTTCTGATCATTCTTTAGTTTTACATTTTCCCTAGCCCTCATTGTTTCAGTGGGGCTTTTGATATTATAAATCACCAAATACATACCTGCAAGATTTTCCTGAGCCTGCCTTAGGACCCTTGCCTGACATGGTCTTCTGAATGCTAAACCTTGCCAGAAGAGACATTTGCAGCACAACCTGTATCATCCAACTGAAGCAATGGGAGTGTGCTGGAAGAGAACTCTGTCTGGGGGTCACTCCCTGGATTGAAAGAGAGCGTAATAGAAATGGCATTCTAAGTATGGTAGTAGTGAAGGTATTACCTAGTCTGAGGAGAGGTGGTAAAATATTCCTTTAAAGTCAGAGTCCTAACAGGGGTAGTCAAAGAGAACTAAATTATGGAGAAAAGAGGCCAGACTTTCAGTAGAATGCTTTGTAGCTTTCATTACAGAATCCATTACAGACATCTATCAGTGATGCACACCAGTCAAACAATACCAATTCTTTAGTGTCCTGTTGCTTGAAATGGACTTTTTTCCTGTATGATTTGGACATTTTTGAACAAGAAATTTTGCCTTAGGGACTGGTCTTCCTAATTTCAAATTTTAATGAAAAAGTAGTGGGATAAATGGAGAATTGCATTATAGGCTTGGCGGGTTCAGGGTTTTAAAGGATGGTTTGCACTGAGGAAGTCTCATGGGTAATGCTGTCTTAGTAGGACTCCTTGTTTCTCTCGTGGTCCTGATGCATGCTACACAGCACTGTTAGATTAATGTTTCTAAAACTTGTCTTTCTCAGATTACCTTCTAAATAAATGGAATCAAGGTTTTCCATGTTATGTTCCTCAAATTCATTTAGCCTTATTTCACTGCTCCATTACATTTATCATGTTCCTGCCTACTTTCTTCCATTCTTTTTCTTTCACTGTACACTGTATCTGCAATGCTTTACTTTCATTGCCCCTTCTCCATATCCACACATTGCCCCGTCCAATTCTTTTTGTGAGTGCTACTTTCTCGAAAAGCTTAGTCTGATCACCTCTAGCCTTTCAGCAAAACTCAATTTTCCTCTGTTCAAAATTCCCTTTACACTATATCTCTCTCTTTCAAATAGCATTTTTTCATACTCTACCTTACATTATGAATCCCTTTCATTGCATTTCGAATATTTGGTTTGTTCCATTATTCCTTTTGTCATTAGCTGAGTTATAAACTGCCCCAACAACAATTTGTTATTACCATTCATGATTCTGAGGGTTGATTGAGCTCTGCTAGTTTTTGCTTAGGGTTTCTCATGAGATTGCATTCTGATAGCAACTGGAAGGCTGCCCAAGTTTGTTCATTCATATGCTGCAAGTTAGTGCTAGCTGTCCTTTGGTAACTCAGCTGGGCCTGTCACCTGGAATGCTGCAAATGGCCTTTCTTCTCGAGTGACTGTTTTAGCTTCCTTACTGCTAAAACAAATAGTAAACTATGGGCTGGCTTAAACAATGGAAATTTATTGGCTCATGGTTTTTTATGTGTGAGTACCTATTTTCTATCTATCTATCTATCTATCTATCTATCTATCTATCTATCTATCTATCTATCTATCATCTATATATCTATCTATCTATCAACTTTATTTTTAAAGAAGTTTTATATTTACATTTAGGATAAGTCCAAAATTGAGGCATCAGCAAGGCGAAGCTTTCTTCTCTAAGACTGTGGCAATCTGGGTCTAGCCGTGTGTGATGCTTATTCCTTGGCTTTTCTGTCACATGGCAATGCGCATGGTGGCATCTTTTCCTTTCTCTTCTGGGTTCCTTTGACTTCCATCTTCTTGCTTCTCTCTGTGGCTTTCTTTTTCTGTGATCTCTATAGGGATTCCAGTAATAGGAATAAGACCCATCCTGATTTAGTTGGGCTACACCTTATCTGAAGTGACCTATCTACACCTACAGGAATGGGTTAAGATTAAGAACATGTTTTCCTGGGGTACGTGCCTCCAAGACACCACAGTCACCAACTTGCCCTCATTTGCCTGGGACTTTCTTGGTGTTAGCTCTGAAAGTTCCTGCTCCTGGAAACCCCCACAGTATTTGGCAAAGTGACGCAGTTGGTTACTCACTTGTGACTTTGGCTTTTTACAGCTTGAAGAATGGATTCCAAGGGGCAGCATCCAAAGACAGATGTTCCAAGAGTTTCTTGCAGAAGTTCCAAGGCTTCTAGCTTTCTAACTTCAGACATCACGGAGCATCACTTCTGCTGCATTGTATTAGTCAAGCAGGTCACTAAAGCCAGCACATGATTAAGGTGAGGGGAATTAGACCCCACCTCTTGGTAATGGAGTAGCCAGGTCACATAGCAAGAGCAAAATTGAGACGGAGATGCTGTTGCAGCTCTCTTTGGAAGATAAGATCTGCTAACCCACATATTACATCCTCTTCCTGAGGGAAGGATTCAATTCACATTCACATTTCCTCTGTATACATTGTACTTAGTAGGCACTTACAAAATGCTTAAAATATAAAGATGGGAGATATTTTGATCCTGAATTCATTATTACTTCTTACTTCCGTTTTGTTCAGATGTTGCCTGATTTGTCTAGTTGAAAGTGAAATATTTGTATCAGTACCTAGAAAGAGAAGGCAAAAGAGAAAATGTTCTGGAGAAAGGCCAGGATCTTCTTATGCCAATGTCCATGCTGAGCACTGTCGAGGGCTTGTTAATGCTTTCAGACTTTGAGTGGTGTTTTGATACTCATGGATTGTTTGGAAAGGCAGTAACTAAAAATACTAATAGGCATTATTAAGAAACTCATGCATCATTTTATGCAGCTACAAGTATCGGATTTCAGCAGAATTAACAAGAAACCACCAATTTTGCTTCAATGTTTCTCTTTACACTTTAGGTGCCCTGAGGAAAACAGTACTCTCAAGTTATGCAAGATCCATACTTTGTTGTCCCAGTACCACGTGCCTTCCCTGTGGATGAACAACCTACTTTTTCTTATTTGCCTTGTATTAGATCCTGTTTGTTTCTCTCAAAGTGAGCTCTGATAAATCCCAGGCACAATTCTGAAAACAAAAATATACTTAGTTGTCAATGATTAACAATTATATTATGTGCTAACCTTAATAGAATATTTGTACCTAAATATTTGACTTGGTAAGTAAACACAGAAGCTGAGTATTGAATGTAGAGTTTTTAGATACTCTGATTGACCCTTGAAAGATTTTTCAGTCTTGAGGAATGCTCTGCTTTTCATATTCTACCATAGAGGCAGCTTTAAACTTTGTCAATAAATAGGGTCAACTCTATTAGATTGTCCAAAGAGGGGTAGTCACAGTTTATGGGCAGCTCTGATGGCTTTTATTACATGGGCTGAAGCACAGAAGTTCAGCTCTGTTGAATACCAACATAGAGTGCATTTTACAGAGCCGGATGCCCTCTAATTGCTTTCAAATGTCAGGTGCTCCAAGCAGGAACAAATAAGCACAGGCACTGAAGTACTAATTGGTACTGGGACATGAAGTTTTTCTAGGTCACTGGTTTACATTACGCTCAGGTCAACAGTAACTCAAATTCATTATTTTCAATGGCAAAGGCATTTATGGCAAATCAGGCTGTGGCCAAAGTCCAGTTCTTGATAGACAGTGTATGCACTACAAACTCAAAGTTCAACTGTCAACTTTGTTGGCATTAAGGATTATTTATCTTTAAGATATTTAACTTCAATATTAAAATATTGCTCTTTATAAAAATGAGTCCCTCTTCACAAAAGCCAGTTAGGAAGACATGACCATGGCTATTTACAAACAGGTGAGGCCATCATCAGAACATTCTGGAGCCCTCTGCAGAGAGAATGCAGAGCTATCAACATATTAATGCAGAAATGACAAGTGAGTCTGAGAATGGAATTTAAATCAGCAAGTGAGTATTGCCTTCCTTTTCAAGGAGCTTAGACTCAACATAAGAGGCTTCATGTCAGTGTCTTTGCTGCTTGGATACTTTCGGTTCTGGAGACATGGAATCCACTCAGTGATTTGGATCATTAAAACTTTGAGAAATTATTAGCAAATTTTAGCTCAAGTTTATCTAAGACAGGAGACTCCATGTACATGTTGGAGTATTACTCATACCACCTTCTCAGTATGCCAGAATGGATTAGCTTTATCTGTCTCCTGGAGAATTTACAAACTCTACTAGCAGAATCTTTCAGAACCAGTGGAAATGTCTCCATCTTTGTCCTGTGCCACAACTGACAGGAATAGAATCCCAAGGTTTCAGCTTTATGTTTTGTGAGACAATTCAATAACCTCACATTTGTCCTGAATTTTATCTTTGCTTCCTTTATCAAACAATTTATTTCCTATATACCTAAAAGTAACTTTAATATAGGACAGAATATATTCTAAATGGAGGTCAATTTCCTGTATTAAAAGTGGAAAAGATTATTTCTGCTGGGGATTAGTACAATTCATAGAGAGTGTTGAATTTGAGACGGACTGTGAGAGATTTTTATATCAGTAACAGGCACTAGCGAGGATATTTCCAGTTGGGGAAATGCAGCACCATAGTCAATGATGGCAGAATATAGTGGATATTCAGGTAGATATAATATTTATTTTACTGGGAGTAAAGAGTTTATTATTATTAACAAATAATTTGGAGATTGGTTAAAATAGTCAGTTGCCTTATTACAGAGCATCTAAAATGACACCCAGAGAAATTATTTCTGCATCCAAAAAGACAGTGATTGCTTGCAGCAGACTCCAAACTCTGTTTATTTTAATTTAAAAAAATATTGGAAAGATCTCTGACTCTCAGAGATTCTAAAAGAGACTAAGAATTTGGCTTGGGAATCATCAGGAACCAGATGATGTCAATATGTAAGGAAGTAGGAACCAAAACAGCAGGAAAATAATGGCAGGAACAGTATCATTAAGATAACCTTGCTCACAAGAAATGGAACTCCCACCATTTTTAATCTCTGTCTTTCAGCTAAATGTCAAATTCTGAGGAAGATATAGCCAGATGGTCTATCTCACCTTGATGTGCCATAAATAAAGAATGATTGGACCACTGTTTACAGTCTGTTTCAGTGGTGAAGTGGTAATAGCAATAAAAGATTGCCATAAGCAGTCTTATTAAGAAAGAGGAAATGAGTGCAGTGAAAAGCAATACATATGTATTACCAAGGAATTATGGAGTTATTATGTACAGACATAAAAATCAAGTATAACATATTACATATGTACAATGTATGTATATGTATACATCTATATAGCATATGTATAGATCTTTTAAATTTTAAAATTCTCAACATTTTCTTCAACAGTTATGTATGTAATATACAGGTAATATATAAAACTGTTATGTATACAAACACAGACACAAATAATTTAATAAAATGCATTTAACCTGTGTGTTTGTTCGATTCATTGGGGAATATTTGTATAGTAATGCACATGATTACTACAGCAAGGCTTCCTTCAGAGAGTTCCATACGGGAAAAGTCACACTTAATTTTCTTTAATCCATATCCTGGGTAAGTGGATAGCATTTATAGTCAGAACCAACAGACTTTCTGACCATATGTTCAGTGTTTCTCATCATATGGCTGCTATGGTTTTGAAGGTTCTTGAGTGCAGACAATTTTAAGTGTATAAATGTAATCTGATTCAAAGGGAGGGTGGGATATAATGTTCTTCCAAAAGATAATAATTACTTTTGGTGATGAAAATTAGTCAAGGCACCAGACTCTAGAAAATTGGTAGGATTGCCTATATACTTATGAATGGAAGTCCAATGATAAGTAAAACCATAAAACTGCATTTTTTCTTGCAGTGTACCTTTGATTAAACCCTGGCCAGTCCTCCCCCACCCCTGCCCTCTGCCCCCATTTTAGAGCATCATTTTAGAGAGCAGTTCAGACAGTAAGTAGTGATATTCGTTCATTCTTTAGTCACGGAACAAGCATTTTTAAGTGCCTGCTTTGTGCCTTGCAGATACAGAATTTTTAGACCAAAGCCTGGAGATGTGGAGAAGGAAACAGCAGTTTCTTCCTCCCAGAAGGAATCTTGTGGGAGACAAGGAAACAGATGAGTGCCATTAGTAAATATGAACCATTGAAACATTTGTGCACAAGTATACTAAGCAAATAAATAAAAACAAGAGCCTTAATTTCCCTGCAACTTTCATCTGTTGAAACTGCCTTTGGTAATACTTAGCATAGGAAGGTTCCTAAAACTGGGGGCAGAAAAGGTAAACAGTGTAATAGATAGCTTCTCATAGAAGCCACTGTATGATTTACATCTTTATGCAAAATTTGGCATTAGTCAGATGAAGAATGTAAGTATACTGGCAGGCTAGATGGAAAATGGGGAGGGACTAACACATGCAAATATCCATATCTCACTTAGCTTAGAAAAAGCAAAAATGATGCCTCCGTATTGTCCCTGAAAATAAGCTAACCATTTCCAGAGAAAGAGCATATTAGTAGGGAAGATGGTTTCAAGGCACCTTATCATGTTATCTTCAAAAATAGAACCTGCAATAGTCAGGATGTAGTGTGGTTTTGCCTCTATTTAAGTAAGTCCTTATGGTACATGAGAAGCCAGCAGCTATTGACAGCACAATACGATGTTTCTACCTCCAGAGAAGCAATCCCCAAGATGGGCATATTGCCAGCTCTGCAAGCCTACTGACACCAGAAAGTCAGGGACAAATGAGGGGTTGGGATAGTGATTATAGTGAAATGACTGTGTCTGTTCAAATGGTCAAAAGGTTGTTTTTCATTTTCCAGGCCATTCAGTACACATTGGAATCTCTTTTTAAATCATTCATCTGTTTTCTTTGTTGTTGTGTTAATTGGACTATCCACTAGATTCACAGATGTCAAATGCTGAGCCTCTCTTTGAGCTGGAAAATGTTTATTCCATTCAAAAAGCAAAGCAGATATGAAGACAATCACCTTTTAGGTCTTGAGACAGTTAGGTTGAGGAAAAGACATTAATACAGAGATCCCAAAGGAAAATTGCTTCTCTCTAGTTGAGGCAGGAAGACAACCTCCATGCTACAGATTTTCAGTTGTGACGTATCATCACCACAGCTCTCAATTTATGAGTGAAACTCCTATATACCATCACTGAGCAGAGATCATCTAACTTCCCTTGATAGGTTACTTCTCCCTTATTTAGAAGCTCCTGTCATCTTTGGGCACTTTGTAAGAGAAGCCTTGCTTATTTTTCCTGCAAATGTCATTTCTTACACCTACTCTCTACAGTACCATCCTCTGCCTAGTCAGTGTTCACCTGTCAATACTAAAATGTAGCAAGTACAGCTAATTAGTTTTCACCCATGCAGGCTAAAGGACTACAGGTCCATTGCATTCATTGTTATATGACACTATTTGTGATCTTTTCCTCTTCCTCAGTAAACATGCTCTACAGTTTCTCTACATTCTTCTTAAAATACAAAATGACTTGAAAGTCTCTTTATAGCTGATATATTCTGAGATATTTGTTAATAGTATCCTTAGTATTTTTGGTGACATTAATATATTTAAAAAGTGTGTGGAGAAACAAAGACATTGGAGTTCAGTAAGTCAAAAATTTTTGCCACTTATTTTCACACGTGAGTATCTTTTGCTAGTGGTGAGAAAGATAAATTTCAACACTTTCCTCCTTTGTTCCCAGGTAAACTTGATTTATAAGTAATATTTTTTTGTGGAGAAAGGATTGTTGCTCTGCAGGCTAGAAGAAGTTACCATGAAGTTTTCAGATTAGTGTAACATAGTTCGTGGCTCAGAGAAATCAGAGTTCAAATCCCAGTTGTTCTACTTGAACAATGTATACTTTTCAGCAAATCTGTTATGTAAAGATAACGACAAGTTAATGGCTTTTTTTTTTTAGGATTAAACACGATCCTGTGTATAAAATGCTTAGCACCTTGGCTGGTTCTGTGAAAATGTTCTATAAATGTAAGCACGAGGGCTAGGCAGGGGTGTATGTTAACAATATACATTCACATTACTGATTTACAAAGAAGGTGGATTTTTTTTAGATTCAATTAGAAAATTAAGGTTCAGAAAGCCTAGGGAGCCTCATGGTCTACAGCTGATTTTGTGGAGGAAACAGAGGAGCTGAGCTCGGAGAGAAATGGAGCCCCGGGAAGAGAGGAACACAAGAAGACTAAACCCTGGCAGATGTTGGCAGCTGTCTTGCTCCAACATGTGGCCATAGACTTTGGTGAGGGAAGTAACTTCTGCTTTATGGCCTGGTAACTGTGGGTTTCTACCCCAAATAAATAAATAAAAACCAACTGAATTCTGTTCTTTTGTATCAGCACCCCTTTTGGCTGACTAATACAAGTCCTTAAAAGCAAAATTTTCTCTTAGCTGAAGGTAGAAAGGGAAGCCAGAGAGATTTGAAATAATAGGAGGAGTCAATGTGCCATGGCTGACTTGAAGACGTAGGCTGTCACATATCAGGGAAACAGAATTTTACTTCTACAACCTACAGAAACTGAATTCTGCCAATAACCTGGATGATCTTGGAAACAGATTATTTCCCAGACAGTCTAGAAAGGAACATAACCCTACCAAAAATTTGATATTGCCCTTGTGAGGCTCTCAGCTTCTGATCGGTGATAGTATAAGATTAATAAATGAATATTGTTTTAAGCCACTAAATTTGTGGTAGTTTGCTAAGCAGCAATAGAAAAACAATAGATATAGCTTTGTAAGGTTAGAATAAAGATAAGCCCATTCCTTGTATTGATTTCATTTTACTTTTCCAGCTTCCGTAAGTAGAATAAAATTTCTAAAAAGTTGAATATGAAAAATCATATTATTTTCTCAGATACCCTATCCAAATTATTTTGAATTTTCTCTGCTCAATAAATTCTGATACCACTATTTAAATTTTTAAATTGTGCTTCGGTGCCTCCTATGGACAAGAATGAAATAAGCTCAATATATGCTAGCAACTGTCAGTGATGAAGACAGAGCAACTTGAAGTCATTTGAATTCCTATGTTCATCCTTGAGCATGGTGGCAAGGCAAAGCTGCTCACATGCAAATACTCATAAATAAATACAGAGAAATATAATGTCCTTATAGATATGGTAAAAAGAGATACAGGAAACGTTGGTACATATAATTTTTTAAAATAAAATCAAAAGTGTACCTAAACCTGAGTATATTGAAATGCTATATGTGCATTTACCTATCAAATTCAGAAAGGAGATTGTACCTGTCTAGTCCTTTATTTCTGATTTTGTGTGCTGCAATTTGAGGGCAATAATTATTCACAGCCCTTGCCTTCTTCCTAACCTGGAGTTAGTTAAAATGTACATGTAGGAAATTAAAATATAAGCTTACATTTTCATTTTCTTTTATGCGGAGCTTGCCTACCAGTTGGATAAGTCACTCTTCAAACCTTGGGGAGAGAAGTGAAGTGAGAGTGTAGGAACATTGAGGTCCCTTTCCATTATTTCACAAAGAATGAAAATTACAATTTTATGCTAAAAGAACTGTTTTTGGTTTCCTAGGCTGCTTAAGCAAATCCCACAAAATGGATTGGGTTAAACAATGGGAATTTATTCACTCATGATTTGGGGCCTGGGAGAAAGTGCAAATCAAGGCATAATTAAGGCAGTGCATTCTGATTGAAGACCGTGGCAGTCTGGGGCTGGCTGCCAGTGATTCTTGGTTCCTCTGTCACACGGCAAGGCACATGGCTACATCTCCTGGTCTTTTCCTTCTCTTCCGGGTTCCATTTCATCTTTTTTTTCTTCCTGTGGCTTTCCCTTTCTGTCTGAATTTCATTCTCTTATAAAGGAATCCAATATTAGGATTAAGGCCCATCCTGATTGAGGTGGGACACACCTTAATTGAAGGAACCTCATCCATAGGTCCTACTTACAATGGGTTTACACCCACAGGAATCCATTACATGTAAAGCAGGTTTTTCTGGGGTACATAAAACTTCAAACCACCACAACCATCCATGAGAGAATAGCAATCTCAGTTTATTTATTTTAAAAGTCAAAAACATGGGCAGACTATCTTGTTGCCGTAATGATTACACATAACTGTGATTTCCAAGTAAAATTCATTTAGTTTCTAAATTGCTTCTATAAGGTTATTGCATAGTTATTTCCAAATAGTCTATAGAAAACAGTAGTATTTAGTTCCAACTGGTGTGTGAGTGAGTCTCATTTAGGAAAGCGGAAGGATCTGAGCTTTCCAATATGAAATCCCAAGATAGTGCGGAGTGTCTGGCGAGATTTCAGGAGGTGATGCTCCCCATCCTGTGTTTTACATTCAGTCCCCCAATGCATAACTCCAAAAATTATTTCTGAGTGACCCCAAATGTCTCAGCTTCATTCTCATGTTTTAAAAGGAATACAATTTTTTAAGAGAAGGTTTAGCATTATCCTACATGTCAGAGGAGCCTTTATCTAAACCTTTCAGATGTTAATGTTCTTTTGAAATATTGTAGTATCATCCAAGTGAGAATAAAATATGCAACAGACCCTACAACACAGTAAATTGAGGAGAAACTATATGCATCTGGAAGTATAGGATTAGATTTGTCTTTTGGGCATGCTCTTCCAAGAAAATTTTTTATAACATGTGCAGAGAGAGAGGAAGAGGATATTTTCAAATTTCTAGATATGTATAGATATGTCCATATATAGGTATATAACCCTGCATGTCCATTTGTATTGTTTTACTTGTGCCTATATTCGTTAGTCTAAGAAATGAAACTGTGATCAGCTATTTATTGTTTCAGTTACTCAAGTGATGGATTTATGATCTGGTCCAATAATTTTTTTTTCTATGAAACCTTTCTGTGAAGCGATGAAGAAAAATATAGGGATACAGTGTTTGTAATCAGTCAACAGACCTGGTTTCATGTACTGGCACTGCCATTTCTTTTTAGTTTTGTGATATTAGGCAGGTTACTATATTACATAACTTCTCTTGGACTGAGTTTCATTATTTGCAAGGTAAGATTCAAAGAAAAATATCTACACCAAATTTAGTTTTAGAGCTGAATTGAGCTATTTATATGTAGATTTCTGTGTGTATATTACAATGCAATAAACAGCTGTTAGTTTAGCTTTTCTTCCAGCTAGTGATTAAATAAAATGGGGATGGTTATCCTAGGATATTCCCCAAATTGCCAGGTCCTATAGTACTTATCATTTGCTATGATGTCTTAATACTTTAGTCCTTACTTTTTCCTACTAAAGTGTGAGGTTCTTAAGGACAGAATTTACTCAATTTATTTAGCAGCTTAATTGTACACTATATATCTCTATATCTATCTATCTATCTATCATCTATCTATCTATCTATCATCTATCATGATTCAGATTGTGTAATGTAATAAGAATACAATGTTAAGCAATAAAGAAGAGATGCCTGTTATTCCTGAGTTAAAAGATTTAAGGCATAACTAAACAAAACAAAATAAGTGAAATTACATTAATATTAAAACACTCTTTAGCTTCCTGTATTAGTTGGGTTCTCTCGGGAGACAGAATCAACAGGAGATATCTGTGAATAATATAAGATTTTATAAGAGTCTCTCACGCGAGTGTGGGGATGCACAAGTCCAGATTCTGCAGGTAGACTGCAAGCCAGAGGCTCTGATGAAAGTCCGATGAAAGGTCCTTGATGAGTTTTTGGGAGAAGTCGGCTGTCCAAAGACGACCTGGGAAATTCTCTCTGAATGTTGAAATCACTTCCCCTTTTAAGGCAGTCAACTGATTGGATAAAAGCATCATCCATTCCTGAAGCAATCTCCCTGATTGATGCAGATGTAATCAGCCATCCATGCGGTAAACTCACTGGTGATCGAAGTCCATAAATGCTCTTGTATTACAATTAGCCCAGTGCTTGTTGGACCTAATACCTGGACACAATTACCTGGCTGAGTTGACACATTACCCTAACCATCACACTTCCTTTTCCTTTAGTACCTAGTATATATTTTTGTCTCCTATAAAAGCTATGAGAATAGGAATTATATGATTTCTATTGAGAAAATGACGACACTGGCAAAAAGAAAGTGATGGCAAATAGAAGCAATATAAAGATATAATAGCATGTTCCCTGACACTGACTGATTGGGTTTCAATTTTAACTCTACCATTTACTCTCTGTGTGACTTTGGCCAACAGATTTAACTTTGTAGTGTTTTAGTTTTCTCAAACTAATGAAATTAATGTAAAAAAGTAATTAATTTGCATACTTATTTCATTTATTTGTTATTTTCTATGCACTGAACTCTCTATTTTCTCAAAACAGCCACAATAATTTAATGAAAGCATTCCCAAGTCTGATTTTGTGCTATGTCTGTTATTCAAGGGACAGATTTTAGGAAATATTTCTAATGCAGAGTTATCATTTGAGTTTTATATTTTATTTGCATAAAACTGGAAAGAACAGGATCTGCCAACACACACACACATATACACATTATTAATCATTCCAAAGACCAGATTTTGAATTTGACATTGGTGCAAAGTAAAAATCAGACATCTCTTCCTAAGGGTTCCACACTGAGTTCTAATTAATAATAGTGACTTTGAAATTATTTCTCTTAAAGTGTGGAATAACTATGAAAGGACCATGCTGAGTTTGAGAGGTTCATGGCATAGACATTAATCTGAATCATTTCATAGTAAGAAGACTTTGTTTAAAAGCAAACACCCTCTCTAATTTAGCTCAAGAGATTCAATAAAACTAAAAAGGATATAATTATTTCTAAAAATATTTGCTTTTCATGCCAAACTTTTGAGGGTATATATTTTATGTATTATAATGTTTTGTCTCCAAGCTGTTTGAAAGAAAATACTTTAAAATTTCACAGTTTTACGTATGCTTTGTTTTTATTTGTCAATGAACTTATATGAAGCAATGATGTTATCATGATACTATCATCCTGATCACATTACTTCTTATATTGTATAATTTCTTTTAAGAATTAGGATATCAAATAGATATAATTATTCTATTGGAGTGGTATTAGTTTTCTTATAATCAAGGATTTTTGAAATGCTGTCTATAGAGTTTAAGTGAAAATGTAAATGCCTAATTTTGGGGGGTCTATCTATTCATTTATTTATCTATTAATACAGTATATTTATTTTAATGTAGAGAGCCATCAAGTTGATTAAATTAGAAAGTAGCAGATCAGATAATTGACAGTCTCTATTTCTCCCTCAGCTTCCAACCCCACCCCAGTCTCCATTTATTGAATTTACAGCATTAACTGCCAATTTGGCATCATATGAATACATTTTTACAAAGTGGTATGGAAGATAATAAGGTACTAAATAATTATATGAAAAAGAGTGGTATTTAATAAAGCTCACATAATTTTTGAGATGCTCAAAGTATAAAGTATGAAGGAAGATGGACCATTGATGGGCCCTTGATAGTGATGACTGTACTTATGAACCTTTACTTTTGAAATTGAAACTTAGCCTAGTATTATAGGGTGCCTAAGAGTTACCTCCTAATAGCCTCCATGTTGCTCAAATATGTCTTCTCTCTAAGCCAAACTCAGTGTATAAATGCATTACCTTCCCTTCAGCAGGGGACATGACTCCAGGGGATGAGCTTCCCTGGCACTGAGGGATTACTACCAAGCACCAACTAGCAGTGCAACTGGAAAAAGACCTTGGCCAAAAGGGAAAAAGGGTGAAGACAAATGAGTTTATATGGCTAAAAGACTTCAAAGCGAGTTGGGAGGTCATTCCAGAGGTTACGCTTATGCACATCTTAGCAGGATCTCCTTGACAACCATGGTAAATATTGCCTCAAATAGCAGGGGTCCTGAAGGCTCCAGACACTATAGGCAGGGTAGACAGCTCAGGGGTTTGGCACCCTGCCAATGGGCCCTACTTCGGAATTTATGCTCCCCAGCCGGACAGAGTTGGACTCAGTTGTGGTTTCCCTCACAGGGCTTTTCTGCCCCTTTTATTTGAACCTATAGTTAGTACTAGATCTGATGGGTGTATGTCCAAGAGACTTAAATCTTTGGGCTTTCCATGTGCCCGTTGGTCCCTGAATTTCAACAGCTTTGCAACACCTTCTCTCCAGTTCATTGGACTCATCCAGTACAACTAACAAGGAGATGATGGTGGACAGCGACCACCCCAAGGAATAGAGAGACTCTGTAACTGCAAGCTAGATAGCCCCATCCATCTGTCCCATGGGATCTAAGCCCCTCTCAATTAGTGGTGGAGTGGTAATCACCTATCCAGAATCTTCAGGATTGGGGAATGAATGATGGACTAGTGTAGACTTACTGTTATTCTACTATAGACTTATTGTGATTCTAGCAATGTGTAAGAACTGTTATCATTGATGTGGAGACAGTGATCACTGTAGGTTCTGAGGGGAGGGAGAGGGAAAAATAGGTGTAATATGGAGTATTTTCCAGTCTTGGGATGTCCTGAATGACATTGCAAAGACAGATATGGGCTATTATATATGTTGTCATAACTTACAAAATTGTGCAGGAAAGAGCGAAAATTACAATGTAAACTATAATCCATGCTTATTGGCAATGTTCCAAAATGTGTTCATCAATTGTAACAAATGTACCGCACTATTGAAGGATGTTGTTAATGTGGGAAAATGTGCAAGGGTTAGGGAATGGGGCATATGGGAATCCCTCATATTTTTATTTAACATTTATGTAATCTAAATATCTTTTTAAAAAATTAAGTATATTATAAAAAATATACCACATTCATTAACTTTAAAAAATTAATGATTACTACTGGTGCAAAACAACAACAAAATAAATTATTGTTGGTTTTAGTAAGAGTTTGTAAACATATTTGGAAAGACATAAAATTAAGAAAAATTAAGATTTCTAAGAGTTTTGGCATGAACCTGTTTTCTAAGTATCAGTTTTAGGAGTTATGATTATATTGTTTGATAAGAATTAATAAAGAGAGAATTCTCAGTTTATACACATGATTGCACATACCCACACAATCTTTTGTGTTTTTATGTTTTTGTGAAACTTAATATCCAAACATCACAATGATAAAAATAATAAAACTATAGACTTTTAACTCAAAAAGTTAAGTCAGTAAGATAGAGTTTATCTCCCAGGAAATTAGGTATATATAATAGCAACATTTTTGAAGGAAGTAAGTAGTATAAAGTTTATTCAGAATTAATTTTTTTCTAATATTCATACAGTAAGCCTCCAACCAAATACTTGCATTTAAAACATTTTTTTTGTTTGTTTTTGTTGCCATAGTGTGAAGCTTCCTATAGGTGAGAATGGAAAGTAGTTAGAAACTGATGATAGTTTCCAGAATGGCAGCATGAAGAACTCTTGCAAACTCATTCCCCAGTGAATCAAATATAATGGGTGAATTTATTTAATATACATACACATACACATTTTAAATCTCTGGAAAATTTTCTAATGGTGTATAGGAAGTGAAGGAACATTTCTTCAAGAAAATCTCATTAAAAACAGGGAGCATTTATGAGCCACAACATGCTCTTTCTCTTCCTCATTCCAATGCAATGTGAGCGAAGTTCCATTGGGGTCATTACAGCCAAGAACACAGAGTAGCTCTTCAACCAGTGTCAGTCAAAGACTATTGTATTTATTCAGGAGGGGCAGGGTGCTAGCTGCATATTGCGGTAGGTCTAATCCAGGCAAAAGCAGCTGAGAGGTCTAGGCCTCTCTTCCTCCACCCAGGCCCTCTCTAAGAGTAGAAGTGTACCTCTGAAATGGCTGGGCCAGAATACTGGGGCGCCAATAACCTTCACCCCATGTAACACATAGAATGAAGTTTCCACAAGAGGCAAATCAAAACATCAAACAAATAAACAAACAAAAAGGCTGCTTCTTGCTCCAGCCAGGTGGCATGCATATGAGGAAGGATGTAACTTTGAGAGAAGTTGGACCACAATACTTAGCTCTGGAGTATGGTACAGAATGTTTGCCAAGGGGGTGGTGGGGAAGCAAGCAATAAAATAAGGAAACTATGGAGATCTCTACAACTGAGCTGCTTTTATTTGGAACAGTGTATGTGGCAGTTCAAGCTAAGGTTGTAGTGGTAAGCAATCAAAAGGAAGCTGGTGAGCACACAAGTACAAGGTGATAAAACATAAATCAGTTAGAAATCCATCAGAGACACCCAGGTAAATATCAAACTAAAAAGAGCCCTACTGGATCCAAAACAAACCTCAAAGATTGGCATTCAATATTACCCTCCAAAAGGGCCCATATTTAATTGGAATGTACTGTGGAAAATTTAAGAACAGGGCATAATTAAAAGCAGTAAAGCAATCAGCTTTCAATGAATGGAGGGTAATAGCTAGGTGTGAGAAAAACTGTGGCAGACTCTTTAATAGAGAGATCATGGAAAGAGACAAAGACTGCCCTGATAAAGCCACTTTCATCTGAGGGTGACTGTGCATGTGCCCAACTCTGCATCCTCTGAAGAGTGACATCAGAGACTTCATACTTTGAGGGGGAGAAGGGCAGGCAATAGACTTCACAAAAATAGGCTAGTTAAGTCATTAAACAAATACACAAGTAAACAACAGCAACCATCCTTGAGGAGGGAGGAGGAGGCATGGTTCAGTGTCCAAAGTTGCTTCAATATATAATTTTCAATGTTGAATATTAAACAAAATATTATTATACATGGAAAGGAACAGGAAAATGTAATCTATACAAAAAATGCAAGCAACAGAAACTGCTTTTGAGAGGGCCCAGATGTCAGACTTAGCAGTCAAAAACTACAAAGCAACTATTAAAAATATGTTCAAAGAGCTAAAGAAAACCATACTTAAATAAGTAAAGGAAGGTATAATGACACTATCTTATCAAATAGAGAGTAGAAATAAAAACAAAGAAATTATTAAAAACTAACCAGGTGGAAATCCTAAAGTTAAAAAACACAATAACTGATATGAAAAAATTCACTAAAGGTGCTAAACAGAATATTTGAGCTGACAGAAGAAAGAATGAGAAATATTGAGAAAGGATCGATAGATATTATGCACTCTTAGGAAAGGAGATGAAAGAAGCATAAGAGAGACCCTCAGGAAAATATGGGACATCATTAAGTGAACCATTATACATATAATGGGCGTTAGGGGAGTGTGGAAACAAAAAAGAGCATAAAAGGGATTGCAGAAATATTTAAGTGTCTGATATTTATGAAAACATTATTCTACATATGCAAAAAGCTTAATGAACTTCAACTAGGAAAACAAATAAAAAACAAAGACAAAAAAAAGAGATGCACACCCAGAAACAGCATCATGAAAATATTGAAAGCCTAATACAAAAATATAATCTTAAAAGCAGCAAGAAAGGAAATGATTTGTTACATGCAAGAGAACATGAATAAGATTAATGGCTGATTTCCCATTAAAAAAAAAAAAACAGTGGAAACCAGAAGGTTGTAGGATGATGAATATTCAAAGTGCTAGAGGAAAAACAAAACAAAACAAAACTCTGTAAACCGAGAATATTTTCTCTAGCAATGCTATATTTCAGAAATGAAGGTGAAATAAAGAGATTCCCAGATAAAGAAACACTGAGAAAATTTATTGCTGTCAATCTACCTTACAGAAAGTACTAAGGGTGTACACCATGTTGAAAGCAACCGATCCAGACAATAATTCAAATCCACATGCAAAAGCATACTGATACAACAATTGATCAAATAAATACCAAATTTGGGAGGATAGGCATCCCTTGGAAAAGAATCCCAAATAATTTAGGTAGATACTTCACCCTCACGGAAGGGGAGTATAATTTCCCACTCCTTAAGTGGGGCTGGGACAGCAACTTCAGTATAAAGAGTACAGTATAGAAAGAAGGAAATTAGCAAATTTATAGTGAAAACACTTGACAACACTCCTTCAGGAAAGTAATCAATGTTAAAACCAACAGTGTAAGTACATATTAATAGCATGCACTCTTCTTGAAATCTGATGAAATTGGCATTTTACCCCTGTGGTCTTCTTCCCAAAATGCATAGATCTCAATGTAATCATGAAAAAAAAACATCAAACCTCAAGCTAGGGGCATTCGACAAATTATTTGATGTGGACTATTTGAAGTTGTCAAGATCATCGAAAATTAAGAAAGTCTAAGAAACTATCACTGTCAAGAGAAGCCTGAGGGTACATAGCTAGATTATATCATATGGTATCCTGGATGGAATCCAGGCCAGAAAAATAAAGATGCCATACATATTGGAAAGGTAGATGTGATACTATCTCTATTTGCAGATGACATAATTTTGTATATAGAAAACCCTAAGGAATCTACTAACAAAATAACTATTAGAACTAATAAACGAGTTCAGAAACAGATCAATTTTTAAACAGTCTATTCTATTTCTATATACTAGCAATCAACTGAAAATGAAATTAAGAAAACAGTTCCACTTAAAATTTTATCAAAAAGTATAGAATTCTTAGGAATACATTTAACAAAGAGGCAAAAAAAAACTCATGCTCTGAAAACTGCCAGATATTCTTGAAATAAAATTAAGGAGATCTGAATAAATGAAAAAGCATCCCACGTTCAAGGATCAGAAAACTTAATATTGTTAAAACAAAGACGTTTTTCAATTTGACAGATGTATTGCAGTTCGTATTAAAATCTCAGAGGCCTTTGCTGTTGTTGTTTTTACAAATATTGACAAGCTATCCCAAAAATTCATATGAAAAATCAAAGAACCAGATTTACCAAAACAATCTGGAAAGGAAGACCAAAACTGGAGGATTCATACTTTATAACTTCAAAACCTACTACATTTTAGATACATTTTGACAGTATGGTACTGGCATAAAGTTAGCTGTATATGTATCAATGGAATACAATTGAAAGTCCAGAAAAAGCTCTTACCTTTATGGCAATTGATTTTCATCAGGGGTGTCAAGGCAATTAAATGGAATAAAGAATAACCTTTTCAACAAATGATGCTCATACATGACTGCATAGGCACATACAAAAGAATGAATTTGGTACCCTTCCTCACACCATACATAAAAATTAGTCCAAAATGGATATTTCTAAATATAAGAGCTTGGAAATTCTCAAAGGAAAATATAGGAAAATATCTTCATAACTTTGGGTTAGGAAAAGTCTTTTTAGATATGACACTGAAAGCACATGTGACAAAAGAAAAAATTTAAAAACTGAACTTCATCAGAATTTTAAAATTTGGTATTTCAAATGACAACATCAAGAAAGTGAAAAGATAACCCAAAGAATGGTGGAAAATATTTGCTAATCATACAACTCATAAATGCTCTGTATCTAAAATATGTAAGGGATAAACTAATATCGAGGAATGGAAAAAAAAAGCACAATTAAAAATGGACAGAGATTCTGATTAGGCATTTCTTCAAAGAAGATATAGGATGGCTGATAAGCATATGAAAAGCTGCTCAACATCATTAGATATTAGTGAAATTTAAATAAAAATTGCAATGAGATAACACATCACAGTCTCTAATATGAATAAGATATATAAAGACAGATAATGAGAAGTGTTGGTAACGTTGTAGAGAAATTGGAGGCCTTGTGCATTGCTGGTGGGAATGTTAAATGGTCCAGTTGCTTTGGAAGTGTTTAGCGGTTCTTCAAAAAGCTGAACAGTTGCTTTATAACCCAGAAATTCCACTTCTTGGTACATATCTAAGAGAAATGAAAAAATACATCCATGCAAAGACTTATATGTATATTTATTTGTATATATATTGGGCATTATTTATAATAGCTAAAGTTTGAAACAATCCAAATTTCCATCATCTGATGAATGGATAAACAAATATGGTATATCCATATAATAGAATAGTGTTCTGCCATAAAAAGGGAATGAAGTACTGATAATGTTACAACATGGATGAGCCTAGAAAACATTATGTGAACTGCAAGAAGTTAGTCACAAAAGACCACATATTATATGATTCTCTTTACATAAAATTTCCAGAATAGGCAAGACTTGTTGAGATAGTCAGTGAATAGTGGTTACCTAGAGTTGAGGCAGGCAACTTGGAGGGAAATGTGGAGTGATGGGTAAGAGGTAAGGGATTTCTTTTGGGGATAACAAAAATGTATTAAAATTGATTGTCTTAATGGTTGCACAACTCTATGAATATACTAACAACCATTTAAATGTATACTCTATGTAGATTAATAGGGTGATATGTGAATTATAAATTAATAAAGCCATTTAGAAAATACTCCAGCATAGACAGAAGCAGGGTTAGGAATAGATGAAACCCCAATGGCGAAATTTGATGGCTGTTGAATACATTGCTTTTATTTTTACAAATATGTGTGTTTTGTATTTGAAATTTTCCATAATAAAAATATATTTGAAAATCAAAGGTTAAAGGTTTAATCATAGGAATCCCTCATCTCTCCTTTATTTCAGCTCCCACCTCTACCTGTGTCATGTACCTTCTATCTCTGCTGTCACTTCTCTCCAGAGAGCACCTGCCATGCCAAGACTAGAAATGTCTTTCCTGCTGAAATGCTCTAAGGAGAGCAAAACATTCTCCTTCCTCAGTCATTCAACATGACAAACTACATTACAGGTGTTTTTTTTTTTTATTCACTTAATCCACAAGAACTTTGAAATAAATATGGTAGGTATTACATACATGAGGACACTTGGGTACAGAGAGCAAACAGCTAGTAATTGGAGGAGGGGGATTTTCAAACTCAGATAGCCAACTCCAGTACTCCTGACCACTAGATTATGATTTTATGGATAGATATAGGCTGAAATGGTTCAGTAGTTTTCCCAGCATTACTGTAGGGTGCTTATTAGTAGTAGTCGTAGTCTTAGTCGTAGTCGTAACAACAACTCTACCACCATGTATTGAATACGCTGTATCAGGCATTTTACCTACATTATTTCATTTAATCCTAAAGTAATGTGAAAGCATCATTTTAGTCTTCTCTACTTTCAGCTCCCCAGTTTTACAGGAAAGGTAACCTGGGCTCAAAATAGGATAATAAACTATCTTACATTTACCCAGTAACAAGATAAATAAGATGTTTTCCCCATTACAATTGCTTTCTCCTTTCTGAAATTCATAGTTCTCTTGTCTGTCTAACCTATTAGTGCATCCTTTATCTTCCAAGTGTCTATAACTAAGGGCTAGAGTTCAGAAACTTAATTGTCTTTAAATAATCAAAAGCTTAAGATCCCAAGGGGGCATTTGTTTCTCCACTGATACAGTATAATAACCTCTGTGTACCTAGACAGGCAAAGTACACATTTTTATAAGCCATAAAGATGATTTAGTTTTTATTAAAAGTCATCTCGTCTCCTTTGGGTTCATATAAGTTCCATGCTGAGGTGTTAGAAAAAGCTTGAACTTGCACCACTTTGTGTTTCTGCAGAACATTCCTTTTAGTCTCTTGGATATTGATCCCTTTGGTTACTGAAACAAATTTTTAGCTACTAAAACTAAAAATTTAGTGCTTGTACAGTTAAAATATGATATTTTGTAGAGGTATTTACAAATATACAAGGAAATCCCATAACAAGTAATATCCTAACCCACTGGAAAAACTGGCTTTTAGTTCAAATTCAGACATGGTCTTGGACGTTTGTTGTGTGCATGTCCAGTGTTTAGTGGCAAGGCATAGCTACCCCATCTCCCCTCTGATTCCATTTATTTGAACAGCCTTCTAAACATATGCTTGACACTTCTATATTGTGCAAAAGGCTCTAAGTTTTTCCCAACCCTAGGGCATCCTTTCTTGAGTTCTATCTCTGGCCCAGTCATAAACCATCAAGGAAGCAAAACCAAAATACTATGTCAGAGAGGAAAGCAAAGAGTATGGCATTCTCTAGGCCTGGGTTTACCATCTTGGAAGCTCCGGGAGTGAAACAATAGATTTTTTTTAGAAAATGTCATTAATGGGATTTGGAGTCAAATAGAACATGAATCCCACTTTCACCTCAAAGTAGCTATATTTGCTTGGGTAAAATTTAATATTTGTAAGCCTCATTGGTAAAATGGAAATAATGCCACCTTTCTACCCAGTAATTTTCTGAATTTTAAAGAAATATTCCATTTGGTGTCTAGTAAAAGGCCTGAAAACTGCTAGGTGTTTTATCATAATTAGTTCCCTTCTCCTTCCTCACGATCGACAATGATTAGAGTAATATTTAATGCATAAATCGATATATTGCTAAAAGTGAACACAAACAAATTGGTGTTCGCCCTATTCATGAAACTGTCATTGCTCAGGGCAGATTTCCTCCTCAGGTGCTTCAGTTCTAAAATCAGTCATACCTCCTGTGTAAGTTTCATAGTGACTGATGAAGGAAGATTCATCAGTCTCTTAATTTTAAAAAAAAATTATTATATATCCCCCCCTTTCTGCTTGTTCTTGCTGTGTTCATTTTTGCGTTCTTCTGTGTCTGCTTGTCTCCCGCCAACCTGTTGCAGCGACCTGCTGAGTCAGCTCACTGTGTGGCGGCCTTGCCCGCTCATGGGCGCCGGTTTACCACATGGGAGGCCCCAGGTTCGGTTCCCAGGGCCTCCTTGAGTGGGCAGACCGCCATGAGAAGGCAAGCCGCCGTGGCAGGGCAAAGCCGCCGCGGGCAGGGCAAGCCGCCATGGGCAGGGCAAGCCACCCGTGAGCAGGCAAGGCCACCGCACGGTGAGCTTACTCGGCGGGTCGGCGCAACAGGGGGGAGACAAGCAGACACAGAAGAGTGCAAAAATGAACACAGCAAGAACAAGCAGAAAGGGGGGGATATATAATAAAAAAAAAATTTATAATAAAAATTTCCCCCTAGATCAGGTTGCCCAACATCAGAGACCAATTTTTGTCTGATAGTTGAGATTTGTTCTTATAAGGAACAGGATTCATTTTTAATTATTTAATTTTTTAAATAAATAATTCTGCTTTTGAAAATTGAAGCAATATATTACTTCCTACAAGAACAGTGTCCTTGTACGGTGCAGTGTGTCCATGCGTCCTGTGTGGTATGGTGGAGAAAATTGTCAGATAAGGAAGCCCAGGATTTAGTCCTATCATTGGTGCTATCTAGCCATGTAATACTAAAGTCAGTGTCAAAAATGGGATCATATTCCTATCCCTGATTTGTTTCCAAGCATGCCAAATGTTATTACTCCCTTCCTGGATCCACTTGTAAGATTATCATGAAACTCAAATATAGAAATGATGCTTCTGCTATGTTAGAGGAAAAAAAGTTTATTTCAAAGACCTGGTTTAAAGCCACAGGAAAGGCTCTTAATTAGTTGAATAAACTTTGCAAGTCACTTAACCTCTCTGAGTCTCATTGAGCTACAAAAAGAGATTTAATTAAATCTGAGAATTGTTTTGGTAATGATTGTATAATATTCTACAATGTAACATCTAATATAAATTTAAGATAAATATATAATTATTATATTCTGCATATATAAATATACATACTTACATAGAAAACATAAAATTTTCTTTAAATATGCTCTATTTGTATGAGATATACTTTGTATTCATATTGTCACAAAGGTTAATTTGAGTTACACTGAATTTCAGTAATATCTAGATTAACATCAGTATATGAAAGAAGGACTGAGTTTCTATATAATCTCAGCTATTTACTATTTGTGTAAAATGTCACAAGTTGTTTAAGCTTCCTTCTCTGTGAAATGAGTCTAACCAGTATCAGGAAGGGAGGATTCCATGGAGCCACAAATGTGGTAACTTTCTAAAGGAAAGGCACTTGGATTTCTAACGTAATGTCTAGCTAAGCCTGTTCAGTAGTGGACACAGATGGATGTCCCAGAACTGGCCATCTTTTTATCCCTTGCTTTCCATGCTCCATTATCCACTCCTATAGGGAAATCCTGAGAGAGATGCAAGCATAGAGCATGAGGGCGTTCAAGTTGGGTCAGGTTGAAACTGCATAGAGCAGGATGAACTAGAGTAAATATATTTAACTTAGAGGTTAAATATGAAGAGTGGTAAACATTGTTATCAAATCAATGAGACTGTGAGGGCTTGAAACAGGAAACACATACTAAAGGGTTGGAGACCATCAAATATTGAAAATATACAGGACTCAGTAGCAAATGTAGAAGCTGTGGCATAAGGATGAATTAAATTTCCTCAATGTGGCAACCAAGTAGGTAGCTTTGTTTATTTCTTGTCAGTCTTTGGATTGTTTTAAAATCCCAATTAAATCTGTTCTCCTCCATCTGGTAGGCAACGTGTGTTCCGACATTTTAACAATGACCTTCCATAAATCCAAAGGACAGAGAAATTTAATGGTGTAATGGGTATAAAAATTGCATTCAGGGATTTAGAATTGTGAAGAGACCTTCATATCACAGGTAATGGTGGCCATTTCCTTTTATACATTCAGGTCAGGGTTTTGTGTGGTGAGCAGCACTGATGATCACTAGGTGTATGTTAAAGGAAGACTTACCTCCTGCTCTTTGAAGATGCAGTATCCCCAAAGATTTCTGTGTTCCATGTTAAAAACAGACAAACAGGACCTCTTAGATAATTTAAGATGCTTTGACTGGCTGTCACATATCCAGCCTACAGTCTCTGATTTCCTATGAGAAATAAACTCTTTTTCTTAACACGAGAGATACAACATGGCCAAGAGAAGGAGCTTCCCTTTGGTAGAAACCACCAATGCAGAAAAACTCTGCAGCATTGCCATCCATTACCAGGAAGCTGACACATGGGAAATTCAGATTGAGCCTTTACAAGACTGCAAAGTGTGACTTAAGCTGATTGAAAGTTGTGTCTATGCAGAGTGACATGTTGCCCAAGAGAGGTATTGATTAGCCTCTTGGGCTGCAGACCCCAAACTCCATTTCTAGACCTGTTCTGTTGATCTAAAGTCAGTAAGAAGACATCGAGAATTTGCTGAACCAGTAGCATCTCTAAGGTGCATAACAGTTCATTTCTGCAAACTGCAGGACATCTTAGTAGCTTGACTGCATGGCTTTCTGCTGGAGATTCTAAACATTGCTGAAAGAAGTGGAATAAATTATAAAACAGGGAAGCAGCTAAAAGGTGATAAAGAGTAGACAGAAATATGTAAGGAATTGTAGGCTGGACAAGGAGTCCATATGAAATAGACTCATCCCTATTTGTGCTTTTAAAATATATCTTATATTGCTAATATCTATATTTAAGAAACCTTTTTGTGGTAAGAACTATTCTGGAGAAAATGATTACATTTTCTTAAAAATTCCATAACAAATGAATTTGGCATTCCATTCCTGTTGTTTACTATGTGTAGTATTCAGCCCAATTCTTTTTTGACAGCACTGTTATCATGGGCCAGGCACTGTGCTAGGCAATGGAGAGCTGATGAGATTAATCATAATAATGAATATTTAAGGAGTGCATACTATTGCATTGTTTCATTTGATCCTCATGACAACACAGTGATGTAGGCATATTTATATCCCCATTTTACAATGAGGAATCTAAGAAACTTGTTCAAAGTCACTTAACTCATTAATTACACAGCTTGATTTGGAATCGGTTCCAAGAAAAATCATTTTTTTTTTTTAAACCAGGATGATATATCCCCTCTCAATGAAAAAGATATATCCCTTGAGCTCAAGTGCTCACATCAAAGTAAGAGACTGACTTTTCTACTGGATATAAACATTCCAATGAGATAAGACTATCCTAATCTTCTAATCCATTTTGTTTATCGATTTGTGGTATTTAATATCCTCTGTACAAACAGCTATCAGGGACATTTAATGGCATCTTATTTTATCGATTAAAAAATAAGCACATCTTGCTTGCTTCTTTAATTTTCTTCAGTGAGGTACACTTGTCCCTATATCCAATATTAATCTACCCTCTTTATTAATCCTTTGGTTTGAACTTTACTTCCTACTATGGTAGAGAACCCTCATGATTCTAATAAATGTTCAGAAAATAGACAGTTGAAGCTTCATTTTGAAGAATCCACAGGAACAAGTGTTCCTACCATTTCTAATATAAGAATGGAGTATGAACACTTATAGATGATATCTTCATCAGCCACTTATCCTTCCCTAAGTATTTATCTGGAGAGCCCTCCCCATCTCTCAGCATTGTAACAGCCTTCTTGGATAGCAGTTCTACTAGCATGGTTACCAGTGTTTCCCCGACCTTTGGATTCTAAGAACAAATGAATTTCCAGATATATACACAGTAAAGAGGGTTTGGTGTCTGATCTAGAAGTTATTTCTCATTTAGCCAGGAAAGGATATTAAAACTCTCTGTTTCTCCCTGTATCTCTCTGTATTTCACTCTCTCTTTGTCACTCTATTAAAACTCACTAAAAGAGCAATTTTAAAACCATAAAAGTAAAAAGGACATGTTAGAGAATTTTTAAAAAATGAATATATGTAGTTAAAATTAAAAGCTCTTCACATCTACCCTTTTTACATTATTTCAACTTGGAATGGAGAAAATTTTGTTATTAATGACCTTCAGGAAGAATTAAGACCTGCACTGTTAAATTTGAAATAGATATGAGATAGTAGTCACAAAAGCCCAGAATTAACTGAATCAATACATTACTTAGAATATGAATCCA
>PVKH010000912.1:0-33517 GCA_004027955.1 Chaetophractus vellerosus | reverse complement strand
GAGGGCTGCCAAAGAGCGCCATCTGCTGGCAGACCAAGGAAGTGCATGTGCGGAAATTGAAAGTAAATAAGAGAGGCTTTTTCCAGCCTTTTCAGCCTCCCTCCCTAATGCCATAGGAAGCGGGTCTGCAACCCAATACTAGGTCCAGGGTCCAGATTTGAGCAACTAACAGGGACAGTCCTAAAGACCCAGGTAAGTTTAAACCAAGAATCAACAGCAGAAACACACGACCTCCTACCACTAAATCCCTACGAAAAAGACAGAAATTGAGCATCTGAGTAAACTCACCATCCTGATCAGATGCCTAGACACCAGCAAAAAATTACAAGCCATACTCAGAAAATTGAAGAAATAGCTCAAGAAAAGGAATATAGCAAAGTCCCAGAAGAGACACAGGATTTGAGACAACTAATCAATGAGATACACACAAATTTCCAAATCAAATTAATGAGTTGAAAGACAATATGTCTAAAGAGATAAATGACATTAAGACACTGAGAGAGCACAAAGGAGAATTTGAAAACCTGAATAGAAAAGTAACAGTGTTCATGGGAGTGCAAGACAATAGGTGAGATTAAAAGCACATTAGGCATACAACAGCAGGCTTGAAATGATAGAAGAATAACTGATACAGAAGACAGAACAGCTGAAATAGAAGAGAGAAAAGAACAGAGAAAAAAGAATGGAAAAAATTGAAAAGATGCTTAGGGAGTTGAATGATAACATGAAACACAGCAACATATGTCATGGGAGTTCCAGGAGAAGAGAAGGGAAAGGGGGGCAGAAAGAGTATTTGAGGAAATAATAGCTGAAAATTTCCTAACTCTCACGAAAGAAATTAACTTACTTGTCCAAGAAGCACAGTGTACTCCATTCTGAATAAATATGAATAGACCTACTCCAAGACGCATACTACTCAGCATATCAAAAGTAAAAGACAAAGAGAAAATTCTGAGTGCAGCAAGAGAGAAGAAAACCGTCACATACAAGGGATGTCCAGTAAAACTTAGTGTGGATTTCTCTTCAGAAACCATGGAGGTGAGAAGACAATTGTGTATGATATGTATGTATGATACAAATATGAAATGTAAGATAGAATTAGGATATTGAAAGAGAAAAACTGCCAGCTGGGAATTTTTTATTCCGCAAAATTGTCCTTCAAATATGAAGGTGAATATAAAATATTCACAAACAGAAACTGAGAGAGTTTGTAAAAAAGAATTCACCTTTGCAGGAAATATTAAAGGGAGCCTTACAGCCTGAAAGAAAAAGACTGGGAGAGAGGCTTGGAGGAGAGTATAGAAGAAAGAATAGCAGAAAGGCTAATCAAAAGAATAAAAAGAGAGACAAAAATAAGGTGTGACATATGAAAACCAAAGAATAAAATGGTGGAAGTAAATAATGCGTTTACAGTAATATCATTGAATGTGAGCAGATTAAACTCCCCAATCAAAAGAAATAGACTGACAGAGTGGATGGAAAACCATGAGCCATCCATATGCTGCCTACAAGCGACTCACCTTAGACCCAGGGCTCCAAACCAGCAGAAAGTGAAGGCTGGAAAAATATACTCCACGCAAACAGCAACCAACAAAGAGCAGAGGTAGTTATACTAATATTGGACAAAACAGACTTTAAATGCAAAAGGGTTATGAGAGTTACAGAAAGCCATTATATATTAATAAAAGTGACAATCCAGCAGGAAGAAATAACAGTCATAAATATCTATGCACCTAACCAGGGTGCTGCAAAATACATGAGACAAACTTTGGCAAAACTGAAGGGGGAAATAGACATTTGTATAAATAATACTTGGAGACTTTAACACACCACTGAAATCATTAGATAGAACAACTAGACAGAAGATCAATGAGGAAACAGAGAACTTGAACAATGTAATAAGCAAGTTAGACCTTATAGACACATAAATAGAATGCTGCATCCAAACTCAGTGGGTTATACCTTCTTCTCAAGTGCCTTCTTCTCTTTCTCCAGCATAGACCATATGTTAGAGCACAGTACACTCTCAATAAATATTAAAAGATTGAAATTATACAAAGCACCTTCTCAGATCATAATGGAGTGAAACTGGAAGTCAATAATAGATGGGAAAGAGGTAAATTTACAAATGTGTGGAGGCTGAACAACACACTCCTAAATAACTCGTGGGTCAAGGAAGAAATTGTAAGCAAAATCAGTAAATATATTGAGATGAATGAAAACGAGAACACAGTTTACCAAAACTTATGTGATACAGCAAATTCAGTGCTGAGAATGTAATTTATAGCCCTAAACACTTATATTAAAAATGAAGAAAGAGTTAAAATGAAAGATCCGACTGAAGAACTGGAGAAAGTAGAAAAAGAAAAGCAAACTACTCCCAAAGGATTCAGAATGATAGAAATAATAAAGATTAGAGCAGAAATAAATGAAATTGAGAACAACATATCTATAGAGAAAATCAACAAAAACCAAAAGCTGGTTCTTTGAGAACATCAATAAAATTGACAATCAAAGAAAAAAAAAGAGAAAATGCAATAAATAAAATCAGGAATGAAAGGGGTGAAGTTATGAGTGACCCCACAGTAATAAAAATGATCATAATTATGAGAAAATGTATGCCAACAAACTAGACAAACTGGGTGAACTGGGCAAATTTCTAGAAATACACAACCAACCTACACTGATGTTGCAAGAAATACAAGAACTTAACCTATCACATTTAAAGTATTGCTGAGGCGTGTGGAGTTTTTATTTTTGCAGTAATGAAGTTGTTCTAAATATTTTTGAGGTGATGAATGCACAACCTTCTGATTATACTAAAAGCCATTGATTTTACACTTTGGATAGATTATATGACATATAAATATATATCAGCAAATCTGCCTAATAAATAATTAATTGTGCAAGATTAGCTAGAAATAGCAGTTATGTACAGCAGGGGAAGCATAGAGACATTGGGAGGTGAAGAATTTTCTTATATTGTTATTATTGAAATAATGAAAATGCTCTAATAATGATTGAAGTGATGAATACGCACCTATGTGATTATACCAGATATCACTGGTTGTACACTTTGGATGCATTGTCTGCTCTATTAACAAGCAGCACTCAATACTTGAATGAATAGTCAAGATGTGATTGTAAAGATAGTAATTTTTTTGAAGGACATTGAGAATAAAAAGTCACCATTTGTCGATGCTAAGTACTTCAGAGGTGGGAAGAGGTGGCAAGGTTCTCTTTAGTGGTGGTGGGACACGTATTGGGAACCGAGAAGCATGGTACACAGGATGGGTGAATGCAGCTTTCAGATACACTAAAAGCACTCTCTTCTCAAACACCTTTGTGCTGCTTTTCCTTTGCTTTTTGTTCCATGTGAGTGAGAGGGTCTTGACTAGAACTCCTATCTAATGTTTATTCAAGATTTAACTAAAATTTCATTTCTTTGGTAAAATATTTTATTTTTCTTGGCACTTTGTGTGTACACTCATTAAGTATTTGTTTATTTGTCTGTGTTCTCTATTGTACTGTTAGTTCCTACTACTCAAGGGTAGTATCTTATTTGTATTTTTACATCCAGTGTTTATTTTAGCACAGTGACTGATTCATAATAGGTGATTAATATAGATGATTAATACATATGATAATGAACAAAAGCATTTCATTTCAAAGGCTATGACTGTAATATCAGAGTTAGAATGCTACTGATTTGTGAGGGACCTCTGAGGTTTTTTCTTTAACTTTTCAAATAATTATACAATTTTATCTTACTAAGAAAATGTTTGGGAGGGTCATTTTTTTTTTCAAAAATATTTTCCAAATTAAACTATCTTTGTTCTTTGCTAATGCGTTAGTAATCCTTGTTTTTTTGTAAAATAGCCACACAATGTAGAAGAGTATAAATGTAAAACTACGTGTAATTCTTTGTCCAGTGATGCTCATTGTTTGTGTACATCCTTCCAGATTCCTTTTTGTTGTTTCCTTTCTGTCTTTTCTCATTTTCTTTATAAAATTTTAAATGCAGAACTCCTTTATAAAGATACTGTTTTACACCTAGATTCTTCTCTTTAATTCTTCCCATTGTAGACCTTTTTCTATGATATTATACCATGCAGAATTTACTTTGATAAGTCAAGGGGGCATTTTCAGATCTTAGATTTGACTTTTCTCCATTTTGAAATACATTTTTGCTTTCTTCCATTATATAACACATTATATTTTCCTGCTTCCTGGTTGATTGCTGTATATCTTGTAGCTCAGTTTCCTCTCCCTGGTTTTCAAGTGTTTGTATTGCCCAGGAGCCAGTGCTTTTCTCTTCTCACTGTTTATACTCCCCCTGGCAAGCTCATCTTTGTCTATGGCTGTAGTTTCAACTGGTTATTGATGACTCTCAAATTGACAGCTCCAGTCTAGACTCCTATTATGACTTCCATACCCGTAACTGACCACCTACTTGATGATTCTAAAAGGGTTCCTCAGTTCAAGATGTCCAGTATTAAATTTATGATATTCCTCCTTCATTCAGACTTTCTACAGCTACTTTTCCCAATTTCGGCAATATCTCTATGCCCAGTTTTGCAGCCAGAAGATTATCCCTCACTTGTTTTATCAGTCATTCCTCCAGAGAAACAGAACTGGTAAGAATTGGCTCATGTGATTGTGGGGACTGGCAAGTTGGAAATGTAGGGCAGGCTGGCAACCTGGAAACTCTGGCAGTAATTTGTGCTGCAGTGGTGAGGGAGAAATACCTCTGCAGGACATCTCGGTTTTGCTCCTAAGCCCTTTAACTGATGAGGCAAGGCCCACCGAGATGGGTGATCTGTTTTACTTAAAGGCCACTGATTTGGAGCTGTTACCCACATCTACAAAATACTTTCACAGCAACATCTAGATTAGTGTTTGATTAAATAACTGGGTACTGTGGCCTAGTCAAGATGACATATAAACTATCATGTTCTTTATGTCCAGCCCATCTCTAAATTTCCCAGTAAAATTGACAAATCCATTCTTTCCACTGATTTGAAATGTCTCCTTTATCATATTCTAAATTTTGGTGTAATTATCTATATGTTTTAGACATAGTTTCAATCTGTTTATCTGTTTATCTCTCTTTGCACAAATATTACACTTAAATGACTGTAGATTTAATATTTTTATATCTTATAGTGCTGTTCTCTTCATGTTATTTGTTTTTTTTATTACAGATATTCTCATATAGTCCAGACGGACTTCAGAATCTGTTTAAGCCTCTGATACCTTCTTTCCTCACAGTCTCCTTGGTTTTTTGTTTTTTGTTTTTTAAATTGCTTCAGATGTATTGATTACTTTGAGGAGAATTTGTATACTCCTAATAAAGAGTCTTCCCATCCAGAGCATGTTGTGCCTCTTAAGTCAAATGTTACTTATGTTCTTCTGATGAGTTACACATATTCTCCATCTAGCTTTTTCACAATGCACTAAATTCGTTACTGCTATTGTGCTGAAATATTTTCTTTATGGTTTTTTGTTGTTGCTGTTTGTTTTGTGTTTAGCACAGTCCCTGACACATCATTCAACCATATTTATTGAATTTTGTAGCAGATTTTGGTATATAGGAAGGCTTTTTTAATTTCAAGTCATGCAGTCTTATTCATTCTATATTTTTTTCAGTTGTTTTTTTTTGTAGGTAGATAATATCATCTGCAAATTAATCATGTCTTTCTTTTAAAGTTTATATTTTTCATTTCTTTTATTTCACTGATTGGGTTGGCTAGACTCTTCCATTAATAGCCAACAGTGGGGAACCAGCTATAGCTCAATTGGTAGGGCTCCAGTTTACCACATGGGAGGCCCCAGGTTCGGTTCCCCGGGCCTCCTTGAGCAGGCAGACCGCCTCGAGAAGGCAAGCCACCGCAGGCAGGGCAAGCCCCCACGAGCAAGGGCAAGCCACCGCGAGCAGGCAGGCCGCCGCACGGTGAGTTGACTTGGCGGGTCGCCGCAGCAGGGGGAGACAAGCAGACACAGAAGAACACAAAAATGAACACAGCAAGACAAGCAGAAAATTTCATTTCTTTCTTTTTTTTTTTTTTTGATTCCAACACTACTTTATAAATTTGATTAGTGCATATCCAAATAAACATCTCTTCAAAGGCTTGAGAAAAACTTACATACATAATGAATGTAACAAACAAAAGCAAAAGACACCCTAGAAAAAGCACAATTAGGATCAGTTTATTTAACAAAATAAATTTGAAGAAAGTTTTTTAAAAAATTGAAAAACATAAAAATCATATCCAAATTTTAGCTTCCTCATCTTCTTTGGTATTGAAATCCACCTTCAGGATACAAAATATTTTATTGTGAATAGTTTAATCAATGGGTCTACAACAGTTTTCCATGTAAAGAAAGTACAAAATTAAGTTATCTTTAGTTGTTTTACTTATTGAACAACCAATGACTGGATAAAAGCAATCAACTATAGGTGTTCCAAGACCACTGTCATCAAGGACACAGTCATTCCCAGATAAATGTTTTTTTACTGGACATACATTTTAAGTTTGTAATGCTCTTCTGCCATTATTTTTACTGTTATCTGAATAGCAAGCCAATAAGCTGATGCTGCTATTCACTTTAACTAAAGCACTACTTCTCCAAGGAAGCTGATTCCACCATAACCAGGGCTTATTTTTCAATGTCTATGCCATTAAAAATAATTGTATTTCTTAGACTGTGTGCTTCAGCCTTTTCTATAAAATAGTAACTGGACATTGCTAAATAGCATTAAATTAATATTAATCAAACCCAATTCCATGTAAATCGTTTTTTCTCTTAAGAAAAACATATCACTTAACACCAGACTTTTTGTTTTTTCTAAGAGGTAGTATTAAGTGGACTGCCAAATTAGCAAAGCAAAACACTTCCAGAAATACCATGGGACAACCAAGTTACTCTTAATTCTTTGAAAAATTCCTTGCCTGCTCCAAATCTAATGAACACAGCAAGACAAGCAGAAAATTTCATTTCTGAAAACAAAAAATTATTAAGAAAAAATAGCCAACAGTATTGACTGCTTCCTTCTGTGAAGGGACATGCATTATGGTTTTTTCTACTTCAGATTATTCATGCAACCATCTAATAGATTATCTAATATCTAACTGCCTTGTGTTTCTGGGAAGATTGGTTCTTAGTCATAGTATAATGAGAGATCATCTTTGTTGTGTTCTCTTTGCCATGTTTTGATGATAGGGCTACAAACTGAATTGGGACACTCGCCTTCATTCATTTTTTTTGGTTATTGGACAGTTAAAACAGAACAGGAGTTATCAGTGCTTGGAGGTTTAAAATTTACCCATACTATAATTTAAGTCAGGTTGGGGATGAGAGGCACTGCAGTGATGGGAAAAAAAATCTTTGACTACATTTCTAATATCTTCTAAAATTACTGGTATGTTTGATCCTTTACAGCTTCTTGAATTGGTTGTTGAAATTTGTATTTTCTTAGAAAACTATACATTGCCTCCATTTTATTTTTTAGTTCATTTTGACCTTTAAATTTGTTAGCATAAAGTTATACATTATGTTCCTTTTTTCCTTGTATTTTTAAAATCTTATTTAAAGGTCTAGAATTATATCCCTTTTCTTGTTCCTAGTATTACTTTGTGTTTTTTTCCCTTTCTGTTTGGTCAGTTTATCAGAGTTTAGTCTTTTATATTGAGCTTTTCAAAGAAAAAAAGAAATAGCTTTTTGTTTTCTATAATTCCTCCTTTGTTAATTTCTTTGGTTTATTTTGTTTATGATCTTGAGATGAATGCTGGGTCATCTATTTTTTAAAAAAGATTTATTTTATTTATTTATCTCTCTCCACCCCCTCATTGTTTGCGCTTGCTGTGTCTGTTCATCTTCTTTGTTTCTTTAGGAGGCACCGGGAACCGAACCCGGGACTTCCAGTGTGAGAGGGAGGTGCTTAATCGCCTAAGCCACATCTGTTCTCTGCTTTTTTCTCTTGTTATGTATTTTCCCCTTGTATCATTTGTTACGTCATGTTGTTGCATCAGCTCCCTACACCTGCCTGCTGTGCCAGCTTGCTGTTCTGCTCCTCTTCTTTAGGAGGCACCAGGAACCTCTGCTCCCTGCTTTGTTGTGTCTCATTATGTTTTCTTGTGCCTCTTGTTGCATCATCTTCTTGTGGCAGCTGGCTGCGCCTGCCCATTGCGCCAGCCTGCTGTCTTCTTTAGGAGGCACAGGGAACCGAACCAGGGACCTCCCATGTGGTAGGAGGGAGTCCAATCACTTGAGCTACATCCACTTCCCTGGCTCATCTATTTATATGTATTGTTTTGTCTTACTATAGCAAAGTGTTAAACTATTATTTTTCCTTATTGCTTTCACTGAACCCTATAAGTTTTCAAATATATATGTTAGTATGTATATATTGATTTAGTTCTGTTTTTAATTTAATGAATTTTAAACTTTTCATTATAAAATAGAACATAGGTACAGAAAACCATTAAAAACAAATTTATACTTTTGTGAATTATTATAAGGCAAACATGTTTGTAACTGTCACTCAGTTCAAGAAATAGACTTTGCCAGTCAGTTTGCCACATATAGGCTTTTTGCATGTGACCTGTGCCAATCTCTCCCTCTAAAAGCAAACTGTATCCTGACTTTCAGAATAATAACTCAGTTGAATTTCTTTTTGATTTTGTCACCCAAGTGTGCCTCTCTAGACAGAGCCGTTAATCTTGCCCAAATTTTGTAAAACTATATTTGCCTTTAAAGTTCTTCATAATCTGCAGTTTCTTCCTTGGACCCTTTCTTTTCTTTACAAGGGATCTACTAAAGAACCTGGGCTGTTTACCTGTAGATTTTTTTAACATTCTAGAGTTTATTGATTTCATACTCACAGGCTGTTCTACATTTTCTTCTTCATTTTCTCCAAATTGGTAGGTGGAGTCAGAGCTTGATTTGATTTAGGCTTAATCCCTTAGGCAAGACCATAGGTGGTGTGGTGTCATGTCCTGTCCTGTCATTGCTGGCAAGTCAGATCTGCTTCCCTTTTTTTAAAGAAGCTGTAGGTTTACAGAAAAATCATCGGAAATACAGGTTGCCTGTATTGCCCCCTTCCCCCCCCCTCCGCCCCCCAGTTTTCCCTGTCAGTAGAACTTTACATTACTGTGGTACCTTTGTTACAATTGGTGAAATAATGTCATTATAATTATACTATTAGTTGTAGTCCATAGGGCTTGCTCTTTGTATTGTACAGTACTATGGTTTTCTAAAAATCTTATTCTTGTAAAATATATACAACGTAAAATTATCCCTTTTATTCAAATGTTAATATTCAGTGGCATTAATTATATTCACAATGTTGTGCTACCATCACCGCCATCTATTACCAAAACTTTCCCGTCACTCCATATAGAAACTCTGTACCAGTCAGTGTTAACTTTCCCTTCCCTACCCCCATCCCGGCCCTGGTAACTCCCGTAATCTAATCTCTGACTGTGAATTTGCTTATTCTAATGATTTCAAATCAGCAAGATCACACAATATTTGCCCTTTTGTGGCTCGCTTATTTCATTCAGTATGATGTCTTCAGGGTTCATCCATGTTGTCACATGTACCAGAACTTCATTCATTTTTATGGCTTTATAATGTTTCATTGTGTATGTACCACATTTTGTTTATCCATTCATCTGTTGATGGACACTGGGGTTGCTTCTGTCTTTTGGCAATTGTCAGTAATACCTTTATGAACATCATTGTTCAGATACCTTTTTGAGTCCCTGCTTTCAACTCTTTTGCATATGTTTCTTTTTTAATGTTGGCAGCCATTGATGTTCAAAGCCTGGATCCATTAATTCATTATTTCATTTTTATTTACTATATAGTGATTTCATTATACAAGTTGTTCAGAAATGGAACTTGCTTTAATTTCTGATCATCTAACATGGATTTTTTTGGGCACTTAAAATTCTTGATTTGTATTGTGATCAGAGAATGTGGACTGTACATTTTTGCAATGAATTAAGATTATCTTTTCATCCTTTTATATATGCAAATTTGCAAATGTTCCATTAGCATTTGTAAAGGTTTTTTCTTTTGCTTGTGATTTAAATGTTTTATATTTATGTAGCTATTAAATATTAAATCAACTTTGCTAAATGTATTCTTCATATGGTTTATGTTCTTATTCATGTATCTCAACTTAATATGTAACCCTATAAATTATGAGAGTGGACTTACATTTTGGAAAGATTACTTTAGTAACCGTCCTTTAGGATGGATTGGAGGTACAGTATTACTGCAGGCTTGAACATCAGATAAGGTGTTTTGTTTTGTTTGGCAGTGATCTGGGTGAGAAATGATGACTCATGAATGAAGTCATTGAAAATATAAAGTAGAAGATAGATCCCAAAATGTTAGGAAGTAGATGTGGAAAATGAGTAAGATCATGGAGTCTAGTTTCAATGTTAGTGATTAGGGAATGACAGTGTGATTAAGCACATGACTTAGAGCAGAGTTGGCAGCTCTTTGGGCCAAATATGGCCTGTCATCAATTCGTGTATGGCCCACAAACCAAGAATAGTTTTCACGTTTTTAAATGTTTGGAAAAAAAAAACAGAAAAAAGAGTGATATTTCATGACACATCAAAATTATATGAAATACAAGTTTCAGTGTTTTATTGGAACCTAGCCATGCTTATTAGTTAACATACTGTCTGTGGCTGCTTTTGTGTTATAACAGCAGAGTTGAGTAGCTGAGGCAGAGACCATATCGCCTGCAAAAGCTGAAATATTTACTTCCCCCTTTACCGAAAAAGCTTGCCAACTCCTGCATGAGAAAAAATTACTTTTTCCTCATCTTCCTTATCCCCATCCAATCTGGTGTTCATAACCTATCATTTCTAATGGGACTGTTTTATTTTTAATATCCGTATATATGATTGAATGAATTCAGCAGCACCCATGACCATTAATTTTTGACCAAATTGAAGACTTTTTCTGATGCATTTTTTTTATTTTTGCATATGATTATTGATTACTTTTAAAATGGCAGCTGATTGGATATGGATGGTGCGCTATTATAAGTTTTATATAAGGGTTAGTAAATCACTAGCTTTTCTTTTTTTTTTTTTTTGATTTTTTTTTTATTTATTATTTATTACATATCCCCCCCCCTTTCTGCTTGCTCTTGCTGTGCGTCCATTCCTCTGTGTTTTTCTATGTCTGCTTCTTGTCTCCCCCCGTCCCCGCGGCGACGCGCCGAGTCGGCCCTCCACGGCGGTGGCTCGTTCCGTTCCAGGGTGGCTCCATTCCGTTTCCACGGGGGGCTCCGCTCCATGTTTTACGGGCAGCAGTCCTCCATGTTCCTGCGGGCTGCCGGCCTCCGCTTTCGCGGGCAGCAGCTCCGCTTTTCACGGGTGACCCTGCCATGCCCGTGGGGGCTCAGCCCTGCCCGTGGCGGCTTTTTTTGCCTTGCCCACGGCGGCTCCGCCCCGCCCACGGCGGCCTGCCCTTCTCAAGGCCGTCCGCCCGCTCGGAGAGGTCCCCGGGAACCGAACCCGGGGCCTCCCATGTGGTACACCGGCGAGCTCTTTATCCACTGAGCTATCTAGCCGGGCCCACTAGCTTTTCTTAAATGCTATTCAGACAGTCTTGGCCATTAGTAGTATTAAATTATAATTTAAGGTAACAGTTTTATATCGTACAGTCTGTTGTATTTGTGCTTTCCTTATACGTTCCCTTTTCTCTGTGAACTTGCATTGCAATTTAAATAAACTAGTTGATAGTTAAAAGTTATTCTGAGAGCAAATCCTCTGAGGTGTGTGGTGTTGGGACCGGATTCTGATTTTATTAAAGGTTTAGTATATAAAGTCATAGTTTGTTGATTTGTTAAAGTACTGTAAAATAGAGTTCTTGAAAAGTCTAATCTGGTAATGTCTATGTAGGTGAAGGGTTTGACTGCTGCCATGTAAGTGGACTGGCCATATCCACATGAAACAGGTATGCATTATAGAAATTGATAATGTTTTCACAACATGTAGTGGTGCTGTGTAATGAGGTAGCCAGGATTAACCCTCATTTGCCACTTCTTTGGTTTAGTATTTGGGTGTGTCTTTCTCAGTGTCTGCATCCTATCTGTCTTACTTAAATTTCTGGTGTTCACGTCCTGACAAATTGTAAAATATTATCTTTTAATTCTTGTATCCTCTTTTGGCTTTTGACTCTTGCTCAGATGTGGAGAATAGTAGAAAGTGGCCTACCAATGGATGTTGCCATGAAAAGCAAGGAAAAGATTTTTCCTTTTTGATGCTTGTTAGCAGCAAAACACATTATTAAACTTCATATTTTTATTTGGAAGATTAATATATTGGCACACAACTGAATCAAACCCTGGACCTCCTATATGGTAGATTGGAGCCCAGTCCCTTGAGTCACATCTGTTTCCTGGCACACAAACTTTTTGACCCCATTAAGTAATTACGTCCAATGAAAATGTTAATTTATTTAAGCCATTGTGTGTTAGAGTTGCTCAGAATAAAGGGGTTTCACTATGCTGTTCTTTTCCCAAATACAAAGATTTCATAGTTATTTGTTTTAAAGTTGTTTGTGGGAAATTTCTTAATTTTTATTGTCATCAATTCTTGATTTACATTCTTGATTTACACTCATCAATTTTTGTTAAAGAATAGTTAGAATTGAAACTGGCTCTTCACTAATGGCTTACACATTCATCAGTATGTAATACGCTTTTCATTTATGTTAAGCAGTTAAGTTTTTATTTTTATTTTGTGTTGGGGAGTCAGGTAATTTAGGTTGTGACATAATTTTTGTAGTACTATAAAATTGTAATTTGCTTTGACTTTTCCCAGATTTTCCCTCCACTTTTACCAATGTCTTAAATGCTCCTTCTGCTTTTTAGCTTTCATTCTATTCTAACTGCTCGTATTCAGCAAAATAAAAGAAATGATTGGTGGGTCTGGTTCATTTCTGTATGTGAACTGTTTTTCTACGGGCTGTTAATGAGAGTCTCTTCTTTTTCTTAAAGTGTTATAGTCTGTAACAATCATTTCTGAAACATTTCCCTAAGTAGTTCTTAATAAAAGGAAATTACCAAATTTTGTAAATGTTACCCTTTTGATAAATTATAGCTGATTCAAGATTATTCCTTTAAAATGTCACTTATGATCAATTGCAGTATAAAAAGTTTTCAAGAATAGGAGAGGAAGGTATGGAACATCTGGAGATGAGGCATACCATGACCAAAGGCTGTGCTCATCGGATTACTTAAGTATTCATGTAAAATGGCATTGAGAAGGGAGGGAAACTGGAGGTATGGAGAGGTAGGCTCAATTTCATGGTAAGCAGTGGGGAGAGCTTGAGTTGGCTATTGACTAGACACAAAAAGAGAAGATGATGATAATTCAAGTAATGTAAATGAATTATAACAATTTGAAATCGCCTTTTTTCTAAGTCAAAAACTATTAAGTATCAGCAATTTCATATGGATCAACTGAATAAATGCTTTACCAAATGCACTGAAAAGAGAAACAAAAATATTAAATATTTGGGAGGAATGGAAAAACTGAAGGACTTCATTGTTACAAGGAATGGGTTGGTTGGTTACACTGGCATGGAAAGATTTTATAAAGATTTGTTTTCTAACATCCAAACCCTACATGTTTAGGATCCATCTCAAACCTCATTTCTGTTAAGCTTTTACTCAGTGCCCAAGGGCAGTAGAGTTCTCCAGGATGGGCTAGGGTGGAGAACCTGTGTGTCATTCCATTGTCACTAACTTTTGTTGGCTTTTCTAGAATATGTTCTTGAGCATCACATAACAAAAGAACAGCAAGAAGTGGTGCCACTTAACCAGTTGATAAGAAAGTTTAATTTTCTAAGGAAAGGAAAGAGTAGTGGTCAAAGTGGAGGCAGGAGTTGCATCTGTGTGGTTTTCCTCCAGCAGAATATGTTTAAACTTTTCTTACCAAATATATTTATGCTCCTTTAGAGCAGTCATGTCTTTGTATCCCTTATTTTAAAGGACGCATGAGATGAAAGATACCTGTACAAAGGTTACCTGCTATACAAATATAAGATGTTATAGCCACATAGGTTGAGAATTTAGTGAATAGATGTTGACAAAATTGAAAGGAGAGAAAGAGCAGTTGTCTGTGGTTGATTCAGCCAGTTCCCTATTGATGAACACTTGGGTTGTTCCTAGCATTTGGTAATGAATAAGCTTGTACCAGGTCTTCAGTTCCTTTTCAGAAAGCCATTGGGGGGTGGGGAAGACCAGATATATTTTGGAATTAACGGTTTTGGGGATTTTAGAAATATTAATGTGATGCACGTTCCATTTATTACAGAACACCTTTAGTGGGGGCAGTAGGCCATAAACAAGTTATTTCTGAAGAAAATGTGTGAATATTCACATTGCCGGATAAAGACTGTAAGTAGCCTCACATCAGTTCAAGTCAAATTTTGTCACCAAATGAGTTTGTGGCAATGTTAGGAAATTGTTTTTTTAGGTGTCAGAAATTGTGGACATGAGCATATATGTCTGTATGCTGGTATATTTGTGGGAAAGATTTCCAATGTAAATTTTCTGGATCAAAAGAAAATGTATTTCTAGCTTTGTCACATATTGCCAAATTCCCCTTCAAAGGATTTTATGGACATTTTTCACTCCCATGAGCAATGTGTGGAGAGCTGGTCTTTTCCACAGTCTTACTACCACTGTGTTGCCAGACTTGGATTTTTGCTAGTTTGATAAGTTAAAAAATAGAATCTCATTGTGGTTTTAGAAAGGACAGCTGTAAAGGTGATGAATGGCAATTCTTATGGCTTTGTTATATGTTAAAACTGTACATAGTGGTTAAAGCTCGACTCTGGAGTCACTTAAGTCAATGTTTGAATCCCTGGCTTGCTGCTTACAGGCTGTGTGTGTGACCTTGAACCAATACCAGACTCCTGAGCCTGTTTTTGTGTCTTTAAATTAGGATAATAATAAAATGCTTCCTCATGGTTGGTATCAGGATTAAATGAGAAAATTCATGGAAAGCTCCTAGCCCAATACCTGGCTTGTAGTATGTACTCAATAAATGTTGGCTGTTAATGATGAACATCGAAGCCATTCCTGGAGGATAAAACATGAGTCTTGTTGTAATGAAAAATATACAATTAAAAACACTTGCACGAGTATTTTTCTTTATGACCATGAAGAATTCCGTAAGTAGAATCAGGGACACATGACACTAAGATGGCCTGGGGTTGTATTTGTGCTCGGTCTGTGAATCCAGAAAACCCACCATAACAATTGGTTTTCTGTTTGGCACTGAGCTTGTATAGTAAAAGTATATTATCTGTTCTCCAGGCCGCATTTCAGGCTAGAACATTAATAGCAAACCAAAATATTGATAAATGCAAAATTACACGTTAAATCTTGGGATATATTATTTCTCTAGGCCAAGGAACTCTGAAATTGTCCTAAAGCTCATTTCTGTAATTTTTTTCCCACACTGCCATCATGGGCTCCTTTTTGTCACTCAAGTCTCAGTTTTAATGTCACATCTTCAAATACCTGTATATCCAGTCTGAAATAGCCCCCAGTCTCTCTCCATCCCATCAACTTATTTTATTTTCATCCTAGCCATTAGCACCACCTGGTGTTTTTATCTTTGTTTATTCCCTCTCTCCCTCAACTAGCATTTGAGCTACATTTGATCAGGGCCTTGTGTCTTGTGCGTTAGGGCCTGCACAGCGCCTGGCATGTGTTAAATTCCTAATAATTGTTTGTGGAATGAGTGTCTTCTTTCATCCTTTGCTGTGTACTTGCTGCTGCCTCTGAAGCATTCTTCTCAGCTTTCCCTCATCTGACTTGCAGACTCCTGTTCATCCTTCAGTGTGCTGTTAGATTTAGGAAGAAAGATATGTACAGTTTGATTTCATTTGGAAACTTTGAGAATTATTTCAATTCTCTTTTGTAACATTTCCAAAATTCATTGGCTTCAATTTCGATTTTGAAGCTCAATTTGGATGTTTAAAACTTATTATTATTATTATTTTGAATCTTAAAACAGGAGAGAGCTTTCCCAGCCAAATTGCTTCCTTTGTGTTATACAGCTTGCTTCTTTGATATTTTTGTGATTGTTAAACTTTTTTCTTTTCCTCTTAAGATCATAGGTTCTTGTATTAACCATGGAAAGAATTAGTCTTCTGTGTACTTAAATTTTACTTGTTGAGTAATACTTTTCACAGTAGAGGCAGCCTGAGGGGGTGAAAAGAATCATAAGCCCACAAAACTATACTATTCAGAAATAAAGCTTACTATGCCATTGCTCAGGTGCTGCAGATGTTTGAAGGTGGTATCAGCACATACCATATGTGTTAGAAAATAAAAGGGGTAAGGGCAGGAGTTGAAGCAATCAGATAAGCCTCTTCTCTGAATTTCCTATTTTTGTAAGCTTAAACTAGACGTTGTACCTCATTTTAATATGCAGTTATTTTTGGTGTTTATATGTTTTATGTTTTGATCACTGTTCAGTATTTAAACTCCTTCAAATGTGCAAAGATTAAATGTTTAATAAAAATTGCTTGTTGTTTTCAACATCTGTGTTCAGAGAACAATGGCCCACTGGAGTGCAGAAAGCTTGTAAAGTTTTCAAATGTATTGAGAATGACAGAAAGTTCAGTGAAGAGTTTGCTTCCCTCATTACAGAACTACTTCTGTGGCTGCGATTACACTAAGAGCATCTTTAATTGCTTTAAAATCTGAATGCATGATAAGAATGGATTAATTTGATTTTTCTGTTACTACAAGTAGCAGATGGTTTATGTCTTAGGAATGCTCATGTTGTAAAATGAGATCCCCAGCTCATCCGTGATTGGTCACTGTTAATGAAGCATGCTGTGCTGATTATTGATTTAGAAAATGAGGATGACATGAGTATTGTGTGTGTTGCTGTAATAAATTAAAGAGGAGTATTTTAATAGCCAGCAGACATACACCTTAAATAACATGAAATATTTGATTCTCTATTCAGGTGGTCTCTGCCCTGTCAAACTAATTTTATTGTTTATTAAAAAGATATACTTTTATAGTTTCAGCTAACAAGCAGATGGTCGTCTTTACTTATTTCTGTTTTGTATTGCTGTATGACCGATCAGATGCATGATAGGAACCCAAATTAGCTTGTTGTCTGCAAAGCGATGGTGTAGCCATGGGAGAAAATCTTTTGCTGTGTTTATGTGTGTGTGTGTGTGTGTATGCTTGTGTATGCCTGTGTTTTGGGAGTAAAGCCATAGTGTAAAAGTTCTTTTTAACAATTTTTATAATTTAGTTGTGTTTCCAGATAAATTTTTAAAAATAATCGGATATTTCATTTGTCTGCTTTAGACAGTTTCGTGTGAACATTGAGTAAATTTATGGTCACTTTTTGTTGCAGGCACATTGTATAAGTCAGGGTAATGTCAGGTACTGGTATTATTACTTAAAGCTTTATATTTTATATGTATATGGTATTTGCCTATGTCTACAGATAATATGTGTGCTCTTTCTTTAAGCAAAATAATTTTGTGAATCACAGCAAGTGGATTGCCTTCTTACCATTACTTAATGTCTCCCATTTTATTCCCAGAAGGCTGAGTACTCTGTTTCATATTTCAAGTACTGAAAGTATTACTTATGTTAGATTAAAATTTTTGAAATTATTTCATGACATTTTCTTTTTACAACAATCTTAATTGTGTTCATGATGGAAACATTACAGATTGAAGTGCTTTTTACCCTAACATTTTATACTGTGGAGGAAGACTCTGTAGTATTGTTACTTTGAGTTAAAAAAAAAATTACATTTAAAAATTTTAAATATTTGTTAATTTCTGTTTTACTTTTATAGATGTGTTTCTATTCACATGAACATGGCCGTTTTTAGCAGTTCAATGTTATTTCTGAGTGATTTAGCAAACTGAATAATAGGCAGGGAATCAGGGTTCTAAAGTAAACTTTTACTATAGACCGGTATTGGCACAATAAGGGGGAAATTAGTGTTCTTTACTTGTCCAGTGTTAAGCTTGAATCTTAGCCATGTAAAATATGCTTGTAGTAGCAAAAGTTTTCCTAATAAACACCTTAGTAGTAATTGCAAATCACATAGAAAAGAGACTCAACGATTTAAGGGATTTGTTGATAAAAATGTAAATGCCATTTTTCCATGTGAACAGAATATTTGCCTACATGACCTCTGAGGCCATCCTTTAAAGTAAGATTATTTCACAGGAAACTTGGGATAAAGCAGTAGAGGTTGGGAAGTAAAATTAGCCAAAGTAATTTTATGTTTTATGTGACAGTCCTTTCTGCAAAAGGATAGTAGAAAATGATTCATTATAAAATACTGTCTTCATGGGACCATGAGGTTCAGCCTATTGAAAATTTGTTGAATAGTTATAGTGTGTTTTTTTTTTTTTGGTATACTTGTAATAAAACTATATTATAAGCTTATTTTCCTGGCCAATTAACTGTTAAAGTCTAAATTTTGTTCACTTATTTATCATGGGTGAAAACCCATTAAAATGAACATGGGCAAGTTTTTAGATGCCTTTACTTTTAAATGTTTTATGACTAGTAGTACTATATATATCAGTGAATAGAAAAACGAATAGAAATACCTACTCTTTTATTCCTCAAATAGTACAAATCAGATAAGGGAAAATTGCCTCTTAATTGAGGTACTAAAAAACAGTTGGTCAATGTTTAAAATTAATAACCAAAATTACTAAAATTATCACTAAAATAGTTCTCAGGAAAATAATTTGAAAAGTATTTGGAGAATCCTATTAGATTTGCTTTAAGAATTTTTAAATGAGCTGAGAAATTATTATTATAAATATATTTTGTAGCTTCTCTAATACACATATAATCTTATATCCACCCTGATAAATGTATAGCATTATTATTTTTCAATGTAAATTATTTTTATATTCAGAGTTCTAATCAAAAAATGACTCTTTAATGAGTAGAGGGACAAATTAGTAACAACATCCTCCACTCTTTCTCCTACTGTGTTTGTTTAATGCATTTTGTTCTCTCAAACAGTAGCTACAATCTCTAAAAACATTCTTATGAAAAGGACCTTTTCAAGGAAACTCTTGATTTGCAAATGATAATCGGTAATATTTTTAATTAACATTAGCCTTAACGTGCCTGCTGGAGAGAGGATGCACAACTTTTTCCCTGTATTTTTCCTTTTATGATACACAACTCTCCTGAGGTAAAAGCCGTATAGGAGAGCTACTAAATAACTTTAGAAGTGTTGTGAGAAAGAGATATGCTTGCTACCAGGTACACTTGTTTTCTACTGCTGTGTAAAATTCTCACACTCTAGGTTTGAACATGCCATATCCAGAGTTCTATATGCTAAATGTTTTAATTCTTAGCAAAATTATTTTTTAATGTTTTGAAAAATCTCAAAGAAGGAAAAGAAAATTCTGCCAAAGATGTGTACTTGTTGGTCACATCCTCACATTTTGTTCCTCTGAGCAGAGTGAGAAAATAGAAGAATTGAGGTATCATAGATGTCTCATTACACATACTGCAATAAACAGCTATAGAATTATATCACGAAATCAGCTATCCTCACGTGCAGTGTGAACAGGTTGTTACTATGGTAACATTTCCATTTGTGAATTTTTGTGTAGTTAAAATTTGTAGTCGTCACATCATACTACTATTGGCTTTTGATTTTTTCATGTAAATAAATCACTGTGCTACCTACATGCTATTAAGTGGCACCAGACATATCACTTAACTACCTCCCATACTCTCTAGGCTAGGGAATGAAAAAATAAGAAAATGAAAGAAATGGGAGCATTTTGCTAAATTATGGTGGAAGCCTGTCATGATTTTGCTGGTGAAATTTTAAATGTTTCTTAAGACGGATGAGAGTCTCTCTGAAATGCTTTAATTTTTATAAGTATTTGATGATGAAATTGGGCAGACATGGTATGAAGGAGGACTATAATTTATCAGCTAAATGGGTGCCAAATAACCAAAACAGAAGTAATGACCCTTCTAAAACTGAGAAGATTCATTTTGAAAACAGTCCCATTTCACTTTAACTATTTAAATTTTGTTCTGCTTTCAGATATTTGAATGTTGTCCTGTTTATTTAGCGCCTGATTATAAATCAGACTCTGATATCTTCTGTTAAGTTGGAATAAAACACCCTATGATGTTCCCTTGTATCAATTACTGTACTCTAGTGAAGCTTCCTGCTGTTTTTGTTTTGTTTTGCCCCCTAAAGCCCCCTGCTGCTGTTGATTACACCTAGATCTGCACTGATTGGAGCTGTTAAAAGGCAGAGGTAGTGTGGCTGGTTGCTGAATCACTTAATTGTAGGGCTAATAAGAGGTGTTTTCTCTGGGCCCTAACAGAAATAGTGATACTAGCCAACAAATATTCTTTTGCACTTTAATAATTTTTTAAGTTACAAAATTTAAGTAATTGTAACATAGTAGAGGAATATCAGAAGCCTGGTTGGATTCCTAACCATGTACCTGACTGAACCCTGTTGAGAGGAAAGAGAGGAGAAATCCTAGAGAAAATTTGGTACTAACAATTATTGTTCCCTGACAGTTGAATACTGTAATTTTTTATAAAAATAAAACAGATGGATAACTATATGTATGAAAATGTTAATTCAGTAGTGGAGAGATTTGATGATAAAATGGCAAGAAATTCTAAGTTAGAGTTTCTTTTGTTAAGAGGCCGCTTTGAAAGCACAATGTATAATACAAAATGAAGTTATATAAAATATATGATCCCTTTGAGTAGTTTACATATGAGTTTTGAAATCTAGAGCTAGGATTTCCATGATAGCCTGTGGGTATGAGATATTTCCCAGATCAAGAACAACTTGATCTGTTTGTATCCTCACTACATCAAAATTTGCAATAATTGATGCTGTGCTGGACTTTGTTAGGATAGATACATTGAGGGTATGGTTATTGATGTATGTATTTAGTGATATTTTGTATATTGCTTTTTTTGTTCATTGTGAGTATTTGCTTATTCTTTTAAAGACATATACTCATTCAGTAAATAAAATTGGGCCCAAGCTATTTGTTTGAAGTTAGGCCCCTCTCGATTGGGAAGTATGACTGCCAGTCACTTGAATTAGGAAAAAAATAATATTCTTTTAAGGTTTCTATTGAAACATTTTGACCAGGGAAATGACATGAAGGGTGTTACTGGGAAGTGCTGTCAGCAATACATATGATTGATTGGAGAGAGAGAGAGAGACAGACAGACACCAATTAGAGTGCTTTGGAAAAAATGCTGAAATCTTATTGATGACTAATGAATATGCATTAATATCTACTGTTGCTTTATTGTGTGCCCTTCTAAAATTGTTTTATGCATGTAAAAGCAAATACAAATATATATATTATTCTTTCCTTTCCTCTCTTTCTCCCTCCTCCTGATGGTAACATAGGAACTTGCTGTTTGCACTCACAATGATAATCTTGAAGACTTTCTGTATCAATGCATTGTTCTTTTGTTTGATTCTTTGTCTTTTTCTTCTTTCATTCATCTTTTAAATAGCTATTTAGTAATTTACTATGTGGGTATACATTAAGTTACCTACCAAGTCCCCAGCTGATGGACATTTAGGTTGGTTCCAACTTCTTGCCATTTCAAAAAAATCTGTAGGGAATGACATATTCTAGAGTACATGCAGTGTGTCTGTGTTCTATTATATTCATAGGATAAATTGTTAGCAGTACAATTACAGAGCCAAAGAATATATGTATTTTCATAATTTTGATAGCCATTTTCAAATATCCTGCATGGAGTTTATACCAATTTATATCTCCTTTAGCAGATAGCAGTTATTGTTTCAAAATATGCACGTTTTAAAAAGCTATACCAGTGTTATAGAGCATCATTATATTTTTGAAGAAAACAGATCATCTCTAGATTCAGCTGAAAAACAAACAAAAATCTTCATCTAGTTGTCGTTTAGCAAATATTATATAAAAACTACTGAGTTTCTTACATGCTATAATTTGTTTTAGTAACTTCTTGATGCACACAGTAAAGATAGAATTGAAGATTGTCTCTACTAATCTGAAATAAATCTACATTTAGTGATTCATTAAAAATAATTTTTACATATTTGACAAGTATATCTTTGAAATACTTTTGATTTACTGTGTATGAGTAGTTGGGCAATCTTTAGATGTGGTGATTATTTGAGATACTATATATGTAGTTGTTTAAAAATTTATGATTTTTTTTTTTTTTGGTAACCACCATAATGTTTTAATTTCAACCTCTTTTTAGGTTTCTCATTTACACAGTATCATTGGTTTGTATTGCATTAATCATTTGAAAATCTATAATAAAGCAGTAGTGAGACATAGAGCATTGGTTTTTTTTTTGTGTGTGTGTGTATGTGTTTTTAAAAAACATTCTAAACTCCCTATTTTTTTTACACTCTCTTAAATTAAAACTACTACACAGATTTTTATTTTAATCTTTGGAACAAAAAGTGTTCTCTTGGGCTGATACCAGTATTTTATATGCCAAGTTACAGACCGGAATCTATTTTTGTAGGCCAAGATTCAAACCTCTGAGAACCAGAGTTTATAATGGAAACACTGACAGGCCCCTAACTGTTGCAGCACACATGGCACTGCTGAAATCATAAGGTATATGGCATAAGATTTCACATGCGGGTGAACATTGAAATTTTCAGCAATTGTATCGTCAAATGCTTTTCAACTATGATTTAATAAACATCACGTGCAAGTAGAGCTGTGAGAGTGGCCATAAAATCCCTTTATATGAGCCTGAATCCTGCCCTCTGAGTGTATATACTTGACTCACAAACACTGAGAAACACTTGAATGAACTTATTGGGCGATTGCCTTGTAAATGGGTTTGGTTGGAGAGAAATATGTGAGCTTCCTTCTCTCTAGATTTAATTTGACATGCAACCCTGAAAATCATGTGTGTGTGTTTTTTGCATATAGTTCACTAAACATGCATTCTGGACATTATTATAGAATAGATAAAACTAAGCAATTGCATGTTTATTTTAATACTATCACTGCAGAATGTTTAAATTGTTAAACAATCAGTCAAGGAAATAGGGGAGTTGAAAGCCTACCATTTTAGTTCCTCTTTAAGGGATTCCATCTGGATAAAAAAATAGAAATAGCCTTATTCAGAAACCACATTTTGATCACTCAATTTTATTTGATTTTTAAAAAATCATTAAAACAACCACCACAATGCATTCTACCCTTGGATTCCTATGCTTTGTTTAGTTATTTTTAATTTAAATGGGGCTATTTCCATCCCTTTAATTAATGATTACCATCAGTTAACACTGAATGAACAACCCTACAGGATATTAATTACTTTAAAGGACTGTGGGAACTTAGAACTATTCAGAAGCCTGTATGAGAAATTATTTAAAATTGTTTGAGATATATAGTTAATTTGAATGTTCATGAAGAATTGGATTCTTGCACTTATAACACCAGCATTGTCTAAGCTCTTTCTTTCTGCCTTTTCTTTATCTTGTTACATGCTGGAGAGAATAGACGTGTTATGTCAGATATGCTATCTCAGAAGTATGGTGAAGTGTTAGAGAAAACAGTGTCTTGTGTAAAGATAATGAAGTGATAGTTTGTATGCTACAGATTTTTCAAGCAGTGTTAGAAGGAATAGGTAAAAGGAAGATGTTAATTTGATCCCGAATCAAATTTTCTGTTCTAGTTTATTTTTTCTGTATCCATTTACCTGTCTGTATCCTTATATACTTAATAAAATTTAGGTAAGAGACATTAGCCAACCTAAGAAGTATCTTTTAGTGTATCAGACTAGTTTTCCACCAGTGAAGAGAGTATGGGTGTTCTTTGAGTAGTTTAACATTTTTGGATCTGAAATAAATTAATTTCTCCCACAATACTGAAAGATGGAAGATTTCTAAATTAAACGATTTAATTTTGTTTACTCATACTAATTCTAGAATAGAGGGCCCTCATTTCCATCAAAATGGGTGATTCTCTAGCTTTTTTATTTTTTTTAAATCTATTTCTGCAGGAGGGAGAGAATCCATATACAACTCTCCCATCCATTTCCCTTTACCGTCACCGTAGAAAACCTCACCACAGGTTTCAGGAAGTACAGACTCACATTTTAGAAGTGCCATTTTTTGGAGGTTCAAAATGAAGTGAATACACACACACACACATACACATACATATATATGTGTGTGTGGAGACAGAATAAGAGAGAAATAGACACTGACTCCCTAGGTTTGCAGACTTCTCTACTTCGCAAATTCTTCCAGAAACAACAAAAGTATAATTACATAAATATACTACAAGAAAATAAAAATCCAGGATTTTGAGAGATGACTAAACTTTGTCTTTTGTAATTCACATCCAAAGTTTAGAGAGTTGGTAAGCACTAAAGAAAGGTCTGTTGACATAGCAAACAATTTGCAAAGTCTATCCTATATTGACTCTATTAATAAATTTATCTAATCTCATCTTATCACCAGCAGTTTCTGACTAAAATAGTTTTCAGTAAGGTGTGTGTGTGTGTGAAGGGCAGTGTTTTTAATAAAAGAGAAGATTTAGTTTTTACTTGGCTTTTTGCCTCATGAAACAGATATTGTGTAAATTGACTCCAAGGTTTTATTTTTCCCAGTTCACTCACTGTTCATCCTCCTCTTCTATCCTTCTTTAGAATGACTTGATATGCTAGACACTGGCTAGGAGCTCCTGACCTTCAATAGCTGTCTTTAGAGTTACTTAGGAAGCAATTTAAGTTTTGAATTTAATTTATAAAAAAGATACTATTTTATTTAGTTCCCAGCTTGGATAGTTTTGCTTTCTTTATATGTTGGCATAACAGGTAAAATGAGCTAGGACTATGTCTTATATATTTTATCTTTTAATTGTAGGGAAAATAGATTTAGGGATTATTGGATTGTAGAAAGAGAATTTAATCCTCCTGAATAGCATATATATAGGAATGTTCAAGAAGTTAGGTAAATAATTAGGGGAATAGTTTGCCTGCTTAGTTTTCAAGAAAATGTAACTATTCCAGGTAAAAGATTTTGCTTTTTTTTTTTTTTTAATGTCTAATTTCAAAATATGTAGGAGTGCCTTGGGAAGCTAGAGAATGAATAGGCTGTCAGAGGAAAGGTTAGTTCCCATACTTATTCCTTTTTAAGTATTGTTTCCTTTCTTTTCACTTAAATCTAAATTGTGATCCCTTTCTCTAAAGAGAGAGAAATGAGCTGTAGTTACTTTTGCTTGACTTGATTGGTTTAGTTGTAAGCTCCCTACCCCACTAGCAGTGGTTGATAATTTGAATCTGTGTTTCTTTGTATAATTGTTTCTATTGAATTATATGCTTTTTAGGTTGGATCAAAAAAAATTTTGGATCAATTTTTAACCATTTTTAAAGCAAAGCAAATTCATTAAAAATGAAAATCCATAATGCGCCCTTCATCTGAACCACCTTTATTTGGGAGATGTCACTGTGGCATCCTGACCTGCTGGGGCCAATTTTCCCTCACTTTCTTTCCACAGATATTAATAAGTGCTTTCTGCATGCCAGACACCGTGTTTAGGCATATTCCTTGCCCTCATGAATTCAAGAGTGGGAATACACCTTTAAAAGTGTATGTACATTTATATATGTAAACATCCACACACGATTTTGATAAGTGCAGTGAGGAAAAGCATAGGCTGCCTCGTAGGTAGGTCAGTCTAGAGGAAGAGCTGTTGTATCACAGAAGTCCTCATTAAACAAGTGAAATAAATGTTTTATCCTTAGCAAAGTAAGGACAAATATGTTGCAAGCTGAGGGGCATGTCTGTGAAGGCCCAAGGCAGCAATGAATTGGACTGTTGCAGAATTAATAGATGGCCACTATGGCCAGAGCCCAGAGCACCCAGGGGCAGTGGTAAGAGGAGACCAGACAGGTGTCCAAGTGCCACGTCGATTCTCTTAGAAATTTCGACCTTTTAGTTGAAACTCACTGAAGGATTTTGAAAAGGGAGCGTGAAGTGATTGGATTTATTGCTTTAAAAATCATTCTGGCTGAATTGTAGAAAATGAATTGAGAGGAGCAGGAGAAGAATGTTGGGAAATCTTGTCAGGAGACATCAACAGTGATCCAGAGGATGGTGGCTTAAGTTAGGGAGTCCAGGAAGGCTAGAGAGACGTGGATGGAAATGTTAACGATTTCTAAGAGTTGGAGGCTAAAAGACTTTGGACTGATGATCTAGATAGTTTTTTTGTTTTGTTTTGTTTTGTTTTGTTTTTGTTTTTAATGCTCTTGAACTAGCTTTTTCTTGTTTAAAATTTAACGGATCATTAAATATTTATATTTCCACTTGTTTTCATAATGGCCTGAGTAACTACTTGATTTTACCCCCACACTATTGCTGTGTTTAATTGCATCTTCTTCTGGCTTTGGCTGCTTATTGATGTAATTTTAAGTGCATACCTCATAAACAAGCCCCTTTTCTCTGCCTTTGTTATGTTCTTTTGTGTAAGGTGTCTAAACCGAACCATGCATATGTAAAAAAAATCACAGATTGGTCCCTGAAAAACTTAAACATAGAATTACCATATAACTCAACAATTTCATTTCTAGGTATATACCTCAAAGAATTGAAAACAGGAACTCAAACAGATACTTGTATACCAGTGTTCATGGAAGCATAATTCACAATAGCCAAAGGTGGAAACAATCCAAGTCTCCATCAACAGGTAAACTGATAAAATGTAGTACATACATACATTTGAATATTATCAGATTCTAGGGGGGAAGGAAATGGGGAGTTCCTGCTTAGGAAAGCGTGGTACTGAAAAGATGTATAGGCTTGTGCATTCTGAGGGAGGCTTTACTTCTCTGGGCTGTTCTTCCCTTTTTGTTCTCTCAGAAGAAAGAAGCCTTCTGTTCTGTTTACTTTTCCTCTTTACAAGTAGAAATATGGCATTGTCTTTTTTTCTCAAACTTTATTTCAAAATAAAAAGATAAAATATCAGACAAAAGGCAGCTCAACAAGTCATGGAAGCATTACTCCAAAAGAGTTCTGTCCTGGCACTTTTTATTTCATCTAATCCTAAAAATAAACTCAGTTGTTCCTCCAGGTTTCAGAAAGATACATAGATGAGCAGATGTTGGTTAAATGACATGATCAAGGTCTCCTTGTTAATGAAGAAAATGAAGAAGAGAAGAAAATGCTTAATCATATCCATATCTCATAAAACTAAACCCCATATTCTTTTTAATTTTTTGACCTTTAAGATTGATATCGTTCCTTTTCTGCTTTTGCTACAAAGATATTACAATATTATTGTTAACTAAAATCTACAAGTTACATTAGTTATATTTTCCCATGTATCACCATATTTTTAACACCTTGTAGTAGAACATTCCTGCATTTATATTATTAACCACAATCCTCATCTACTGCCAAAATCACTGTTATACATTCCCTATATTATCCTCCAGCTGTCCTCCAACTAACATTAACCTTCCTAGACTACCTGTTTCAGCCTCAATCACATCTATCAATCAACATTGGTACACTCATTATAATGTGCTACCATCAACTCATTACCACATATTTACAGTTGACCTTATTAAACATTTTACATATATCCAGCATCAGCTCCCTCTTCTCAACCCACATTCTGTCTCCTACCAACCTACACTCCATAGTCCAACTCCGTAAGTCTATTCATCGTATTTAGTTCATATCAGTGAGACCATACAACATTGTCCTTTGGTGTCTGGCTTATTTCACCCAACATAATGTTCTTAAGGTTGCTCCGTGTTGTCAGTGCTTCCCCAATCCATTTCTTCTCACACCTGAATATAGTAGGCGCATATATACACATTTTGTTTATCCATTCATTGGTTGACAGACCCTGAGGTTGTTCCCATCTTTTAGCAATTGTGTATAAAGCTGCTATGAATGTCAGTGTGCAAATATCTCTTCGCTTCCTTGCTTTGAGTTCTTCTGAATAAATTCCTAACAGCAAGATTGCCGTATCATATGGCAGTTCTATATTTAGCTTCCCGAGAAACTGCCAAACCTTCTTCCACAGAGGCTGCACACTTTACACTCCCACCAACAGCAAAGGAGTGTTCCTATTTCTCTACTTCCACTTGTAGTTTTCTGGTTTTTTTTTTTTTTTATGTTGTTGTTGTTGTTTTTGTTTTGTTTGATAATGGCCATTCTGTGTGGTGTGAAATGATATCTCATTGTAGTTTTGATCTGTATTTCCTTAATAGCGAGTGATGTTGAGAATCTTCATGTGCCTTTTGGCCATTTGTGTTTCCTCATTGGATAAATATCTGTTCCTTCTTTTGCCTATTTTTTAATTGGATGCTTGTCATTTTGTTGTTGTGTGATCTCTTTATATAACATGGAACTCAAACCCTCGTCAGATACGTGGTTTCCAAAAAAAACTTCTTCCCCATTAAGTTTCTATCTTCATCTTCTTAACAAAATTGTTTGAAATGCAAAAATATTTCATTTTAAGGAAGTCCCATTTATCTATTTTGTCTTCTATTGCTCATGCTTTGGGTGTAAGGTCCAAGAAACTGCCACCTGCTACAAGATCTTGAAAATGTTTCCCTACATTTTCTTCTAGGAGTTTCATGGTTATAGTTCTTATATTTAGGTCCTTGATCCGTTTTGAGTTAATTTTTGTATAAGGTGTGAGATAGGGTCCTTTTTCTTTCTTTTAGATATGGATAACCAGATTTCCCAGCACCATTTGTTGAGTAGGCTGTTCTGACCCAGCTGAGTGAGTTTGATAGTCTTATCCAAAATCACTTGACCATAGATGTGAGTCTAATTGTGAACTCCCAGTTTGATTCCATTGGTCAGTCTGTCTACCTTAATGCCAGTACCATGCTGTTTTTGCCACTGTAGCTAGATAATATGCTTTAAAATTGGGAAGTAAGAGTCATTTAACTTCATTGTTCTTTTTTAAGACATTTTTTGCTACTTAGGGAGCCCGTACCCTTCCAGATAAACTTGATCATTGGCATTTCCAACTCTACAAGGAAGGTTGCTGGACTGTTTATCGGGGTTACATTAAATCTGTAGATCAGTTTGGGTAGTATTGACATTTTAATAAGTTTTGATATGTTGTTTTCTCATTCCCATTCATCTTGAGGTGTTTACTGATTTCTTTTGCAATTTCTTCTTTGACCCACTGATTATTTCAGAGTATATTGTTGAATCTCAATATATTTGTTGACATTTTCATTTTTCCTCCTGTTAATTTCCAACTTTATTCCATTATGATCAGAGAAAATGTTTCAAATAATTTCAGTGTTTTAAAATTTACATCTGTCTTATGTCCCAACATATTTCCTATCCTTCAGAAAGATCATGGCCACTTGAGAAGAATGTATATCCTGCTGTTTTGGGGTATAATGCTCTATCAATATCTGTTAGTTCTAAGTCATTTAGCATATTATTCAAGCTCTCCAGTTTCCTTATTTAGCCTCTGTCCAGATGTTCTGTCTAATGCTGTGAGTGGTGTGTTGAAGTCTCCAACTATTAGTGTAGAGATGTCTTTTTTCCCTTCAGTTTTGCAGTTTGTGTCTCATGTATTTTGGGGCAACTACTTTAGGTGCGTAGATATTTATTATTGTTTTTCATCATGGTGAATTGTCCTTTTTATTACTATATAGTGACCCTCTTCATGTCTTATAACAGTTTTGCATTTAACATATATTTTATCTGATATTAGTATCACTACTCTTAGCTCCTTTTTTTATTGCTATTTGCATTGAATATCATTTTCCAACCTTTTATTTTCAGCCTGTTTGTGTCCTTGTTTCTAAGGCGAGTCTTTTGTAGACAATAAATATATGGCTTATGCTTTTCTATCCATTCTATCAGTCTGTTTCTTTTGACTGGACATTCAATCCATTAACATTTAGTGTTCCTACTATAAAGGTGTAATTTACTTAATCCATTTTATCCCTTGGCTTTCTGTTGTCATATCTTACTATGCCCATCTTTTAACCCTTCAATTTCTCCTTCTCGTAGTCTTTATTTCTGTGCTCTTCACCAGGCCTCTTATCCTTGTCTTTTCCTTTCATGCTGTAACACACCCTTTAATATCGCTTGTAGATCTGGTCTCTTGGTTACAAACTCTCTCAGCTTTTGATTGTCTGTAAGGACTTTAAACTCACTGACATTTCTGAAGCATATATATTTTTGGATAAACAATTCTTGGCTGGCAGTTTTTCTCTTTCAGTACCTTAAATATATCATACCACTGCCTTCTCACCTCTACAGTTTCTGATAAGAGATTGGCATTTAGCTTTATTGAGACTCTTTTATAAGAGATATGTTGATTTTCTCTTGCTGCACTCGGAATCCTCTCTTTATCTTTGGCATTTGATATTCTGAATAGTAGACTTTATGGAATCGGTCTATTAGGATTTATTTTGTTTGGGGTATGTTATCCTTCTTGAATATTGATATTCATGTCTTTCATAAGGGTTGGAAAATTTTCTGTCAGTATTTCCTCAAATATTCTTTCTTCCATTTTCTGTTTGCTTCTCCTTCTGGGAAACCTCTAACACGTATATTTGTGCATTTCATTTTGCCATTCAATCCCCTGGAACCCTTTTCATTTTTTTCCATTTCCTTTTTCTGTCTTTCCTCCTATCTTTTCAAGTTCAGATGTTCTGTCTTTGATTTCACTTATTCATTCTTCTGCCATTTCAACTCTGTTCTTATATACCTCTAATGTATTTTTAATCTCATCCATTGTGTTTTTCATTCCCATGAACTCTGTTACTTTTTTTTGGGCAGGCTTTCAAGTTGTTCTTTATTCTCACACAGTGTCATCTTAATGTCCTTTATCTCTTTAGTCATATGCTTCTTCATCTCCTTAAATTGATTAAGAAGGTTTGTATGAACGTCATTGATTAATTGTCTTAAAACCTCCCTCTCATTTGGTTTCTTGGTTTGTTCCTTTTGCCTAGGCCCCACAGTTGTCTCTTTCTTAGTAGGGCTTGTTATCTTTTGTTAATATCTAGGCACCTGATTATGTTAGTGCTTTTAATCTGTTGATCAAGTTTTCTCTTTTGCCTAGTTGTTTCACTTCACAACTCCTTTTTCATTTTTTGTTCAGTTTTTTCTAAAACTTCAAGATTGCACTGTTTAAGTCATGAAAACAGGGGCAGAGACCACTAATGGGGCATTGAACAGCACTATAGTGCCTGGGAAAGACATGGGAAAGACAGTCATTGTTTGCCTTCAGTTTCCTGGCAGGCCAGCAGACAGTGCTCCTCAACAAACCCTTCCACAGAGATGAATCCTTCAGTTTCCACTAACTAGCTCTGCTGAACCAGCGATTCATGTTACGCTGGGTTACATTCGCCGAAGAGAAAGCACACTCAGCCCCTCGCTGCACCCTCCCTCTTCCCAGAGAAGATTGTCCTTCTCCCCCTCTACGTATCCAGCTTCAGTTTTTTACCATGGCTGTTCCACTTGGCATTGGGGGATGGGCGGCATTCCCAGCCATGGGGGCATCAACTCACAGTTTTATCTTCGGCCTCTTAGTCTCTCTGTCCCCTGTCCCTCCTGGCACATCCCTGGTCTGCAGGTACCCAGAACGGCTCCCTTGGATGACTTTTACACCTTTTCCCTTATTTTGCAAGAAAGTGGCACCATTTTCTTTTCTCTCATTTCTTTTATATGATTCAATCTCTGAATTTATTTAATTTATCAATTTAAAACAATTTAAAAGGAGTTAGGAAACATTTCAGAGAGAACACAGCATGTGGGATTATCTTTGAGACAGGATTAGTAGGATCTGGTCTGATGTATATTTATTCATTCATCAATATTTATTAAGTAGTATTATGTGCAAGGCACTGAGGATGGAAGAGGGGTTAAAAAAATGTTTCAGGGAGAAGGATGGGTTGAGATAGGGCTTTTTGACCAAGGCTAGTTACCCAAGTAAGGTTAGAGAAGTAGGAAAAACACTGGATGTCTTTAGAGAATGAATAGACATGGTGAAGATTAGAAAGATAGGGGTGGGCAGATCATGATTAATATTGCAAATCTGTGGAAGTATTTATACTTAAGTAGACATTTGGAGCCCCAGGCACTACCATATATAATTACCAAAATAGATTATTCTGACCAGTAGTAAGCTTTATAAAGCAGTGTATATGAAGCACTGATTTTGAGTCAAAAGAATAGAATTTTACTCATAGCTCTGACCTTTCATTTAATTTTTTTTCATAATATTTGTTAAAGGATATATTCCCATGTTTACTTTTCCTTAAGGCATACTCAAGGAATAACGTGAAGAATCTCTATTCCTTATGCTTTGTTGGTTTCTTTTATCCAGAAATTTTAATGCATAAAAAGCTTATATTTTTATATTTTTACAAAATCGTAGGGTCATAATCAACAATATGCTTTGTACATTTTTTTGTATCAGTGCATTTAGATTTTTTATGACTATATGTTATTTCATTTCTGGATTATCATAATATATAAAACCAATTCCTTATTGATGGATATTTAGGTTTCTAGTTTTTCAGTGTTAAAATCAACCAGTTTTTGCAGAGATTTTGGCTAGTTGGTATATCAGTAGATTAAATTTCCAGCGGTAGATTGCTGAATCAAAAGATACATGATTTTGTAATTTTGGTATCGTTGCCTCCTGAAAGTTTTGTACTTCTATGATTAAGTCCTTCAAAATGCATGTTTCCCATATCTTATCTATACTAAGTACTATCCGTTCCTTAAAAAAATCTTTATTAATGGAGTTTATTTTTTAGAGCAGTTTTAACAGAAAAATTAAGCAGGAAATAGAGTTCCCGTGTATAACATCAGACCCCTTCACTACCCTTCCCCTATTATTAACACCTTGCATTAGTGTGGTATATTTGTTAGATATATATTGCCCATAATTGAAACTTTATTGAAAAACTGACATCAAAATAGGAAATCATTGCTCTATACCTTACAAAGTAAAACACAATTTTATTATCTTGGTAAGTTAACTAGAATTACTGAATTGATAAGGTATTCTTAAACGTAACGCAAATTCAGGTATTAGGTTGGTGCAAAAGTAATTGTGGTTGTAGACCATGAATTTCAAATAATTATAACTAGGCTCAAACACCTCTTTATTAATCAAAATAGGAACCATTACAATGAACACATTTTTTACCAGTGAGAAATAAGTTTGTTTATTCCTGTAGCGTAAAAATCGGTGCTTCGGGATTTGACGCACTCTTGGAAAGCATTTTCTGCATCCTGCTGGTTGTGGAAGCGTTTTCCCTGCAAAAAGTTGTCGAGATGCTTGAAGAAGTGGTAGTCGGTTGGCGAGGGGTCAGGTGAATATGCAGATGAGGCAAAACTTCGTAGCCCAATTCGTTCAACTTTTGAAGTGTTGCTTGTGCTATGTGCGGTCGGGCGTTGGCATGAGAAGA
>PVKH010000911.1:0-33540 GCA_004027955.1 Chaetophractus vellerosus | reverse complement strand
AGGCCAGCTGTAGCCTCTCCGGCGATCGGCTCACTCCAACATCAGAACTGCTTTTCAAAATCTCCTTCTCCAAATCTCCTCTCTGCTTCTCTCTAATCTCTGCTTCTACTTGAGACCACCCCCACCGAGGGGTGGGGCTCAACATCTCACTGACATGGCAATTAACGCCCTACTCATAACTTAATCATGCCCAGATGAATAGATGAGCTTACAAACATAATCTAATTTGTATTTTTGGAATTCATAATTAATTCAAACTCAAACCATCACAATATATATGGCATATGTATATATAGTTAGTACTAGAGTTGATAGATGTCTGTCCAAGAGGCTTAAATCTGAGCTGTCCATGTGCCAACTGGGTCCTGAATTTCAACAGAGTTGCAACACCTAAGTATCTTTTAATACTATATATATTTTAAAGCAGATAATTTGGAAATAATAAATTTTTTATTCACAGATGACATAATGCTGTATGTAGAAAATAATAAGTTCCCCAAAACAACTAGATATAATAAGTGAGTTCAGCAAGATTACAGTTTTAAGAGTCAATATACAAAAAATATTGTAATGCTATACACTTTAGCAATATAATAAACTAAAGCTTAGCAAAGAATTTTAGAAATGAAAATAAAGTTTAAAATAGCATCCAAAAACATGAAAAACTAAGTGATATATTTAACAAAATAGGTCAAGACCTACAGGCTTAAAATTACAAAAGACTGCTGAGAGAAATTAGAGGAGACAGAAATTGATAGAGAGAATTTTATGTTGAGAAATCAGAATATCAATTTTGGTAGAATGTTAATTCTCTACAATTTGGTCCATAGATTCAATGCAATATCAATCAAAATTCCAGGAAATTTTTTTGTTAAACTAACAGGCTGATTCTAAACGTTTTCTGTAAATATGAAAGGTCTAGATTTTCCAAAACAATTTTTCAAAGGAAGATCAAAGCTGGAGATTTACAATAACTTACTTCCAGTCTTATTGTAAAGCTACTGTGTTGAATACAGTATGATATTGGCAGAAAATCATATAGATCCACAGACATATAGATCAATAAATAGGTAAAGAAATCAGACACAGATCCAAACAACTATACTCAATTGGTTATAATGTCTTCTCTGGTATGTCCAAAGTCTGTACTTCTTTGTTGATTGTTTCTGATGTTATCTCTTTTTTATTTGGATAGGCCATCATTTTCTGTTTCTTTATTTTTCTTGTAATCTTTTGTTGCACGCTGTACATTTTAATATTTTGATGTGTTTACTTTGGAATTTCAACCCTCAGCTCTCTGTTACTTAAGTTTGTATCCAGCTAGTAATATAACAGATTTCCTTGAGTGGGAGGATCTAAAGAAAACAAACAAAGCAATATAAAGAACATCTTTCATAGTCTTTGCAAATTATCTCTGTGTTGTTGGCTAGTACTCTTCTTCAGATTTTAGCCCTCCTGCAAAGAAGAACAGCCTATGGGAAAAATGCAGGCTCCTCTCAAGTCTTTTTTGAGAATGTATCTTGTCCTAGGTGTGAGTTCATGGTCTTAAGATTTCTTCCATTTACAAGGATCTGAATGCCTCCACTTCTCCCTGTGAAATAGACTTCTTTCCCTCCCAGGTACTCTATTCTGTTTTAAAGCTGGTAATCCTTTTTTCCAGACTGCTTTGATTTGGTTGTTTCTTACATTGATTTGGCTGTCCACAAGCTGCTTCTCCATCAGGGCAAGTTCTAGAATGCTGAACTAGAGCCAAATGTCCTGGTTCAGTCCTTCAGATTGTCATAAGCTACATTTCAGACATGCATGTATTCCAGTATGTGCATAGGGATTACTTTTCTCTCTTCAGAATGGGGCAAGGGACCCATGCTGAGAGTGCAGTCTGACAACACACAGCATAAGGTAAGAGGAGAAATAGTAAGGGTGCCATAAGTTTTCCTAATGTTTTTAAGTTGCATATTCTTGATTTAGTGTTCTCCCAGTTACTGTAACCCTCTAACTATTTTCCAGAACTCTGAGAAAGATGGCTCTGCCAGTTTTTGCTAGTTTGTGAAAGATTCTGTGAGGAGAACATTACATAGAAGCATCTCACACTGCGTCTTGGTCAAATGGAAGTCTTTCTCAGTTAATTTAAACCATACTAAATATAGTGAATTGTGGAACATCTGGACCTATCAAACACTGCTAGTGGGAATGTACAATGGTAAAATAACAACAGTTAAACATAAGCTTACTGTAAAAATCTGCAATTCTACTCCTGGATATTTACCTAAGATAAATGAAAATAAATGTCCATGCAAAGACTTGCTTATGAATGTTCATAGGAGTTTTATTCATAATAAACTGCAAACAACACAAATAACAATGATGAGGCAAATGGATAAACAAAAATTGTGATACATCCATACAGTTGAATACTACTCAATCCTAAAAAAGAACATACTATTGATAGATGTGTAATTATGGATGAATTCCTAAAAGATAATGATAAGCAAAAAACCAGGCACAAAAATTGCTACTATATGATTTCATTTAATAAACCCAAGCTATAAAAATCAAATATATAATAACAGAAGCCATACTAGTGGCTGCCTGAAGCTGGGACTGGGAGTCAGATTCACTGAGAAGGGACATAGAGAAAGCTTTTGTGTGATACACATATTCTGTCATTGTGGTAGTGGTTAGATGTGTGTATATATTTGTTAACATTCATTGAAACTTACACTTAAAATGGTGTGTTGATTGTTTAAAAATTAACGTCAGTAAAGTGGGAAAATATTTTAAAAGGATTAATTCAAAATATATATCATTGAGCACCTGGTGGGGAGAGAAATAGGGTAAGGGCAGGGGAAAGATAAAAACAACCTTGTAGTGAAGCAGAAGGCTATTAGAATAAGTAGATAGAATGAGACTAGAAGAATCCATCTCTGGTTGGAGGAACCAAAAAAGGAAATAGGAATAGCAGAGGGCTTATGTAACTCCAATTATTGTCAGAATATGACAAGTTCTTCCCATATGTTTCTCTAAAACACATATCTCTTTGTACCAGATCTATCAAAACATTTTTAGTAACTTTCTGCAAACACGACATGAGGAATAGGAAATTATTTTTCTAACAAGGAAGACACTGTCCAACAGTACAGCCTATAACATTGTGGTGCAGTTTTTAAGTGTGAAACATCTTCAGGGAAAGGGAAAAGATTTCAAGATAGTGTAAGATCATGGAAGAATTATTGGCATTGGAATCAGGAATCCTTTCCATACTTTTTACCTGTATGATATTCATTGTGAATATTCACACATTGGGTCTTCTTATTTCTTTTAAAATGGCAGGACATTTATTTACAGGATATTTTCTTTTTCTTCCAACTTTATCTTGTCCTAAGTCAAGAATCAAGGACCTCAATGGAGCTAGTCCTTGAGTCCTCTTCTCAGTAAAGTACTGAGCCTCCCAGCCTCACACTGAAAATTTCCACTCACTACTTTTTTGTGATGGAACCCCTCTGCAAAGCTAACCCTTTCCTTGGGATTAACTTTCTCTAGACCATCCTGGGGTAGTTAAATGATAACTGTATAGAACAAACATATCTACAGGTACAGGAAAGTGTTTGGTGAATGTCCTTTAAGCTTAAGGACATTCTGTGTCAATGTCTGACCATTTCACATAATCACATTGGGGGCACAGGACAGAGGTAAAGTCATCATGGCCCAGAGAAAGGAAAAACCATTTTGGTGAGGTAATAAAGTAGACAGGGTCATTAGCCCAAGGCCTGAGACCCTATCCCCAAAGCAGGGCATGAGAAGGAGCAATCTTTACATGATTGCAACAAGTCTCCTAAGAGAACTTGCCACAATCAACCTGACTTCTCTCTGTCTACTCTGTTCTCCCCACACAAGCCCAAGTGATATTTTAAATACAGATAGTATCAATTCTCTCCCCTACCTAAAACCTTTCTGACTACCCATTGGTTAAAAGCCCCTTGCTATGTGAAGCCCTGCATGATTTGTAGAAATGCGTCTCTGTACTGCCATCTTCTGTCACTCATCCTTCACCCTGTGCTGTGCAGAACACTGACTTCCAGTTCTTTGATGGGGTTTTGTGCTGCTCCATCCCTTGGAGAGCTCCTTTACTTTTCCATCCAGCTTTGCCTACTTAACTCCAAATATGAGTCAGTGATCCCACTGTTAGAGAAGCTTTCTCTAATTTCGGGAGATATGTCAGATTCTTTGCCAAGTACTATCCAAATACCCTGGAATGGATGTGGTGGTACATTGACCTGACTCCCCTTCAGGACCAAGGTACACATTCCTTCAGCTGAAATTGTCCTCAGTCAAAGGCAAATGCCTCACATAAGATTGCAGGCCATTTCCAATGATTGGTTGATGCAAAGGTACAAATGCCCAACACCCATGTTTCAACTCGGAACAAAAAGCTGAGGTTTCTATGCAACTTGATCACAGGTCACCATCTCCCTTAGCCCAAACATCTTTACCCTCACTCCTTTATAAGAATTGTTTCAAAGATCACATAAAGACCTCTTATAATCTTATTTTTTTTCTAAAATAGAAAAACAATTTGGAATTTTTTGTATGTGAAAATATTATTCAAAAACTATACTTGTTAAAAATTTTCTCTTTAATTTTGAGAAAAATTGAACTGTTTTCATACTTTCAAAAGCCATTTATATTTGTCTTTTAATGAAAATACCAGGGGCCGGCTAGATAGCTCAGTGGATAAGAGCGCCAGTATACCACATGGGAGGCCCCGGGTTTGGTTCCTGGGGACCTCTCCGAGCAGGCAGACGGCCTTGAGAAAGGCAAGCCACTGTGGGCAGGGCAAAGCCGCCATGGGCAAGGCAAAAAGCCGCCACGGGCAGGGCAGAGCCGTCACGGGCATGGCAAAGCCACCCGTGAAACACGGAGCTGCCGCCTGCAAAGCGCAGAAGCTGGGCAGTCCGCAAAACACGGAGCACTGCTGCCCACCAAACATGGAGCGGAGCCGCCCGTGAAAACGGAATGGAGCCAGCCACGAACAGAGCAAGCCGCCTCGTGGAGGGCCGAATCGGCACATTGCTGCAAAGACGGGGGGAGACAAGAAGCAGACATAGAAAAACACAGAAGAATGGACACACAGCAAGAGCAAGCAGAAAGGGGGGGGCAGATAAGTAACAAAAAAAAAAAAAGAAAATACCAACTTGTAATAGAAATGCATGTATAAATCAAATAAACTTTATATTTTAATATACCAATTTGTAATAGAAATGCATGTATAAATCAAATAAACTTTATATTTTAATAAAATATTTTATAAACATTTTGTTTTTATCATGCATTAATATTTCATTCTTATGTAGTTAAATTTAATAGTCCTCTAGTATCCCAGGCTTTATGTTTTGCTAAGAAAAGCTTAAGTTCATATTCCAAGTTATTTAAGACAGGATAAATTCCTATTTGTCACTTTTTACATTTAAATCTATTTGAACATCTTGGAATTTATTTTGTTGAAAGCATGAGCTGCAGATCCATGGTTATGTTTTTTTCCACATGTCCTAAAAATTCAATACATAATTATGGGACAAAATAAGGTATGGTAACAGAATAAAAATTTTTTCAAAAAAGTCCGTGGAACCACAATACACAGTGAACCCTAAGTTAAACCATGGACTTTAATTAATAGTACAATTTGAAAAATGTCCTATCATCAATTGTAACAAATGTTCCACACAACACAAGGTGTTGGTGGTGGGTTGGTCTATGGGAATCCTGTAATTTATGCATGATTGTTTTGTAAACCTGCAACGTCTCTAATAAGGGGGAAAAATGAAAGGAGGAAGGGATGAAGGGTGAAGGAAAGAGAGCAACTGAGAAAGAGAGGTAGGGAAGGGAAGGAGGAAATGAAGAATTAAGAGAGAGAGAAAGAGAGAGATTTAATTATTTGGTAACCATTTTCTCATTTCATGCACACTATAGCCCTGTAAGGAATGAAATATTATTGTTCTATTTTACAGCTGAGAAAATTGAGGGTCAGAGAAGATTACTATCATGGCATGGTCACATAACTGGCAAGTACTAGAACCAGCATTTAAACGTTGGCAGGCTGAGTACAGGGTACAAGCTGTCAACAAGAGAGAGTAACATCAAGGAAAGTTGGTGCAGGGTGCAGGAAGATATTTTAGCAGTTCTTCTGGAATGGGGGAGAATAAGAGATTAAGAGGTTCAACATAATTCATATTTCTACATGCCTTTCCAGGATTGTTAGTGCAGCCACATCCAATTGGTTTTACCTGGATTCTGCAGCTTGAATCTAGATGTTTTGATATCATTTCTGCATCAAGAAATGGTAAACATGTAAACATGAAGGTTACCTCAAAGATTTTATCATGAACTCACTGCTCTTTCTCCCCTTAGTCCAAAGACTTTTATGGCTTCTTGCTGACGGAAGATGCTATTGAGTAAGAGTTCTCAGCAGAAAGGCACCCAGAAAGTCTGCTCAGGGACCTTTTGTTTGGCTTTGGTGCTCAGCCACTTCACCGAGTTCAATCATGCAAATGCCAACTTACACATGAGTACTTGTGGGAGACCTACCTGATCACATTTCTGGGTCTTTAAATCTGTCTCTTCCTGCACACATATCCCTCCTTCCTCAGCATGGCTTCTGCCTTTCCATCTCCCGACTGTCCCTAGACATTCACTGCTGCTTCTCTTTATCTCTTTTTCCTTATAGCTTTTTCTCTACAGGTCTATGTCAGCTTCTTTCTTTACATTCCCACTGTGTTCCTATCTACTTTTCTTTCTTCCTATTACTGACTTTCTGTGACTTTGATCTAGTTTCCTGCCTCTGGTTTCAAGGTCCTCACTTCAACATTTTTTCTGTCTCTATCTGCCTCTCTCACTGTGAACCTCTGCATGGTAAATAAAGTTTAACACAGAAATGGAAAAACAAACCAATGGACTATCAACTACATCCATTACAGCTTGCTCATGCTGAAATAATAAACAACTCAAGTATTTCAATGGCTTATAGCAACCAGGTTTATTTCTCCATCTTGATGCATGTTCATCCTGGCAGGAAGTTGACACTGATCATTATTATCTATCTGGAATCCAGCTAATAAACACTCTATCTAGCACATTCTTCCTTAGTCACAAAGTCAGGGAAAGAGAGTATGGTGAAGCACATGCTGGATCTGAAAGGTTCTACTGAGAAGTGACTCACATTGCTTCCAGCCAGGCACAGCAGAATTTGACAGAGCAGAAATGTCTAATATTCCCATTCAAAGAGTTACCTACAGAAACAGACAACTATGAGTGAAGAATTATTTTCAACTCTAATTATTTTTGGACTCTTTCTTTCCCCCTTGATTTTAAGTTAAATAGTTTCCATCAATGCCAAGCTCCAGGATAAGATCATTTAGAACAGTCTGTGCAATACTATACTTGGTGTGATATACAGGAAAGATAACAGTCTATAAAGTTAGTGAAATAGACATTTTAATCTCAGCTTCCAAGACAAAATGAACTGAAAATTTGGGAAAGTCCTAAAGTACTATGAGATTCTATATTCTTGTCTAAAACATGGCCATAATTATTCTTCCCTCATTGGGTCTTTCCAGAATTATATGTATGTATATTCCTACTGTTCTATCTCTTATACTCTTCCCAAGCATCTATTATAATGACTTTTAGATAACAGATACTCATATATTATAATCAATTGAATTATATATAATCCATGATTATGTTTAGGCTTGTGAAGCAAAATAACATGCAAGTTAAGAGCAGACTCTATAAGATAAAACCGACTTGATTCAAATTATAATTCTGTAATATAGTCGCTGGTTTTAGTAGCTATCACCAACATGAATGAAAACTGAAAGCCATGTCAGTCACATGCAAGGGAAAGTAATATTTGTCATGGCTATCTTGGCAGATGAGTACATTCATGGCTTATCTTTCTTGCTCCACTTTTTACTTATGATAACAAATTAGAACATTAATGGAAGATATAGAAGAATCACACAGATGAGCCCTGCTTTAAATCCAGATCCACATAATTTTGAAGTATAATTTTTTTAAATTTATCTTTTTTAAGCACTAACTTTTGGCGTATCAATAGATAAGCAACAGATATCTGGGAAACCATGTCCTCAGCCTTAACCTAGAACTCTACCTCCCATCCCCAAGGATCAGCCTTACAGGGTTTTCTCAGCCCTCAAGTGAGAGAATAACATGTAAATAGCCATACAAGGATTCCTGTAGGATTTAAAGAGGTAATAATCCTGTCTCTTGAGTCACAGGAGGGAAATCAAGGTTGGAAAGTGTAGATGGGGGAGAACAACACTGGAGCTAAGATATTGTGGGATTGGACAGGTCCATGGGTTGCTGCATCACAGCAGAGTGAAGAAGGCATTTGTGGGGCCAGGAAGGGAATCCATGAAAAAAGAGATGAACATCTGAGGGGAAAAAAGGAGGTGTATAATAGAAATACTAAAGGAAAGGGTCAGCAGGAAGATAAAGGATGAAAGTAGAAGGAAGAAGGCAGCAGATGAAATGTATAGCAGGATTAAAGAATGTCAAAATATTGCACAGATGCTGGAAAAAATGAAAGAAATAGATCCACCCCTAAAGGCTCAAAAAAGGAATGCAGCTCTGATAATACCTTGATTTTACCCAGTGATTCCAGTGTTTAACTTCTGTCTTACAGAACCTATAAGATATATATATATATATATATATATATATATATGTATTTATATATATATATACACACACATATATATATCTATATATGTATATATAGATAGATATATTGATTAAACCACTAAGTTTACTGTACATTGTTATAGCAGCAGAGGACAACTAATATTGTTAAGGCCCATACAACACCATCCTGACCCTTTGTCCTTCAATTTTCAATAAATCTTATCTCCAACCTTGCTTAAAAGTCCCCTATTTGCCTGCCTGAATTCTAGATGCTCATTTATTCCATCATACTTTAGAACTATTGAGAATGCCCTAAACTCCTCCTTTGCTATCCGATGGCCCTCTTCTGAAAACTCAGTTACTGATTCAGGTCCTATAGAATGATTTCTTTTTTTTTTTTAAAGATTTATTTTTATTTATTTATCCCCCCTTGCTGATTGTGCTCACTGTGCCCATTTGCTGTGTATTTTTCTGTGTCTGCCTGTCTCCCTTTGTTGGATCATCTTGCTGTGCTGCCAGCTCACAGCACCATGTGGGCTGGCTTGTCTTCACCAGGAGGTCCCAGGAATCGAACCGGGGGCCTTCCACATGGTAAACGGGAGCCCAACCAATCGAGCCACCACCGCTTCCCTATAGAATGATTTCTTGGCTAACAATATCCAGTTCAGTCAATATCTAAACACAGAGTGCATTATATCTCTCTATCATTATTTCTGTGCTTTGGTGTGGGTGTGAGCAGGCTTGAGTTTGGAGGCATCTACAAAATCTGGACATCTCTGATTACAGAGAAGCTTGATCCTTGGAGTGTGCAACTACCAGAGTCCCTTAACATTTATGTTATCTAGGAGTGACAGACAGGCCCTTCCTTCCAGCCAGTTCCCAAAATGCATCTCTCAAGGGCCTGCCTCTGAGAGGCAGACATCTCCTCTTAAGCTTACTGTTTTGCCCTCCCAACTTTTCCAGATGTCCCTTTAAAGCCAACAGACAAGAGGGTGCTCTGGTCCAGGGCCTACATACCCTGGTTCCCCAGATCTCCAATCACTGGATCAGGGAAGGAGACAAAATCTCCAGATGGAAACTCTGGATCCAGTCCTGGCCATGTACCCAATCTGCCATAAAATTAGTACAACTGGGGAAATTCTTTCATGTTTTCCATGATTTCCATTTTCTTCCACAGTGCTAAGAGTAAAGTAATGGGCCAAGTGTCAGACACTGGTATGGAACTAATCTTGACCAATCTTTACAATAGTCCTAGAAGCGAAATACTATTACCATATATATTAATTTTATATATATTTATGGAATATGAGACTCAGGTAAGGTAGGCAATTTGCTTATGAAAAAATGGCAAGCCAGTGTCAGAAGCAGAATTCAAGTATAGGTGGACTGATTCCAGTTTGTGGCCCAAAATACTCGGTGAGAATGAGGAGAAAGGAAAGGGCAGGAGAAACATTGCAGCAGCAAAGCAGTGCCAGTAGGTAGGATGCTTTTCATCTCTCTGACCTCATAGTTTTATTAGAGGAGCAACCTGGATTCTGAGGCTTATATCTCCATGACCTCCTGAGTCTGTTCTGTTCTTAGTATCTGTAAACACAGAACAGATGGCCACCAAAAAGGAAGCTAAGTTGGCTCAAAACTCTGACTTGTCACTAACTTCCTGATCATTGCTGGAGAAATGTGAAAACTGGGGTCCACAACAGAAAGCCCAGAAAGACTTGCAGGGAACCTTTAAAAAGGGCCTTTTTGCACAGCCTCTGGTCATAACATACACACATACAGCATCACCTTACTCTAGGGATTTCTGGTCATTGACCTCCACTATTTATATCTCTCTCTCCATGTTCTGACTCTTTCTCCCTTTGCCATCTTTAGACTTCCTCTGCTGCTTCTGTCTTTGTTTCATCCTTGCCTCCTCTTACATGTCTAAGTCTTCTGTTAGTTGTTGGATCAGTCTGCCAAAGGGGTGCTGATATAAAGTACCAGAAATCTGTTGGCTTTTATGAAGGGTATTTATTTGGGGTAAAAGCTTACAGGCCCAAGGCTGTAGAAAGTCCAACTCAAGGTACCACAAGAGGTACTTTCTCACCAAAGTCAGCTGGCACTTGTTGAAGCAAGATGGTGGTTGGTTTCTGCAGGTTTCAGCCTTCTTCTCTCTCTTCAGGCTTCCTCTCTCTCCTCTGAGACTTTGTGGACCCAGCTTCTTCCCAATCTCAGTTATAGGCTGGCATAGGGCTTGTCTCTCAGGGCTTCCTCTCTCTCCTGGCATAGGGCTTGTTTCTTTCTGGGCCTTCTATCTCAGTCTCAGCTGTTCTGTTCTCTTCCCAAGGTCAGCTGCAAACTATCAGGTGAACGGCTCAGCTCTCCCCAGGAACCCAGGATCAAAAATGACAGAGGTCTTTCTTTCGGTGTGTCTTCTTGAGTGAGTGTGCATTTATATGGGCCCACCAAGGGGGCAGGGACTCAACCTGAGTCGTGCCTTACTGATATGGTCAAACCAAAGCCCTAATCTAATCTAATCTAATCTAATCAAAGCCCCCTCAACTGAAACCAATATAATCAAGGGTATCACACCAAGAAGAATAGATTAGTTTACAAACATAATCTTTCTCATTTTGGAATTCATAAAAATAATCTTAAACTGTCAGAGTTGTCTTCTTTTCTTTGCTTCTATTTTCTCTCTCTTTTTTTATATATATATATATTTTTTATAATTTTTTTGTTACATATTCCTCCCCTTTCTGCTTGCTCTTGCTGTGTGTTCATTTTTTGTGTGTATTCTATGTCTGCTTTGTCTTCCCCTGCTGCGGCAACACACCAAGTCAGCTTACTGCGGAGGCAGCTTGCCCCACTTGTGGGCAGGTCTGCTCCCATTCCTGGGTGGCTTTTTGCTCCTTTCGCAGGTGGCTTTTGCTCCTTACGCAGGCGGCTTTTGCTCCATTCGCAGGCGGCTCGCCCTGCCCGTGGCGGCTTTGCCCTGCCTGTGGCGGCTTTTTTGCCCTGCCTGTGGCAGCATTTTTGCCTCGCCCATGGCGGCTCTGCCCCACCCACAGTGGTTTTGCCTTCTCAGGCGGTCTGCCCACTCAGAGAGGTCCGCGGGAACCGAACCCGGGGCCTTCCATGTGGTGTACTGGTGCCCTTATCCACTGGGCTACAGCCAGCCCCCTTCTCTCTCTCTTTATCATTGACTTTCTTTTACTTCTCTCACTTCCTAACACTGTTGCTCTATGATTCTCAAATTCTCTTTTTATATACCTATATCTCTTTGTGTCATTCTATTTATTGCTGACAATCTATTTGGCATTTTCTCCTTGTCTCTCTTTCTCAGTCCTTGTCTAACTCTACTTCACTGTCTATGGTTGTCTGTCTCTACCTCTGCCTCCCCATCCTTGTCCCTGATTTCCATTCTATGCAGGGCACAGTGCCTGTGTCTTGTCAATTCTGAGTCACCTTTCTGAATTTCTTCTCTTGGACTTCTCTTTTATCGAGTTGCAGATTCTGTTGCATGGGCCATTCCTCATTCTATATCTTCTTTGCCCTCCTGGGAAACACATCATCATCATCATCATCATCATCATCATCATCATAGCTAATATTTGTGTCCATGTATTTCTTCCTGGAAATCTGTCCATGCTAGAGATCTTGGTGACCATGACCAACATGCCCAGATTGCTGTCAAACATACTGGTTTCCCATAAAGTTATTTCCTTTACCAGTTGCATGGTCCAGTTCTAATCATAATTTTCCTGGGCTCCACATCATTCCTCAAACTGGCAGACATGGCCCTTGACCATTTTGTGGCCATCTGCCACCCATTGTGCTATGGCATTTTATAAGCTTGGCTGTATGTGTCTAGCAGTAAAGGATGCCTAAGAAGCTCATTTTATAAGCTTGGCTGTATGTGTCTAGCAAGTAAAGGATGCCTAGGAAGCTCCTTTTCTAGCTATGGTACCCAATGTCCTCTCCTGGGCTCATCTCAATTACCGCCATGACAATATTATAGCCACCTCCTCTCTGGCAGTGCTCTTACACTGCAGCTATCTTGCTCAGTCCCAAGCCTATAGGAATTCTGGGATTTCATGATGGCATTGGCCTTGTTTTCAGCTCTTTCCTGGTGACGCTCATCTCCTGTGGCTACATTGTGACCACTGTGCTGCAGATCCCCTCTACCAGGGGCCACCAGAAGGCTTTCTCCACATATGGGTATCACCTCAGCCTGGGTTTTACTGACTACAGTAGCACCTGTATGTTAGACCTGGCATAGCACAGGTCTATACAAGATTGTAGTCTTGGTGACTTCAGTCCTCACTTTGTTTCTCATTCCCTTTATCCTAATCTGCAATAAGCCAGTCAAGGTAGCTATATGGTGGCTGAGACATAGGCTTAGAGGCAACATGATGAGATTTTACCAAATTTTTCTACTACGCTATTTCTTTTCTTTCCTTCATTTTTGTATCTTCTGTTTTCTATTGTTGTTCTTTCATTCCACCTCTTTTGGTTTGGTCTTCAATTTTTCTTGTTCTTATTTCCCTCTCTCTTTTTCTTTTTCTCTGTTTTCTTTCTTTTTTACTTTTTTTCCTTTTTCTATTTTCTTTTTTCTTTTCCTCTCTTCTCAACATTCTGGCCTTTTAATTTATCTATATATTTTTCTCCATTTTGTTTCTCATTTCATTGATTCTAGTCCACTTTTTTATACTTATTCCTCTGTACTTCATACTTAGGTTAATTATTTATTTTCCCAGGTCTTGTATGGTTCCTCCTCTACCTTTTCTTAGTATTATTACTATTATTCTTTTTCTAATCTTATCTTTTTACTTCTCTCTAGTCCTAATTGTTTTTTTAAGGGAACATAGAAAACAGCAAGGAAATAGAGTAAGAGGAATGAAGTGTCAAAGTGAAGCCTTACCACACACACAAAAACAACAACAAAATAAAACTGTAGAGTAGAAAGAGGAGCTAATCAACCAAATAAACCCATCAAGATAAAAAGATGCCTAGGCCAAAAAATTTCAAGCCATACTAAGAAACAGAAAGACATAGTCCAACCCAATGAACAAACTAAAAAAAAAGGAGGAGATGTAGAACATAGACCAACTAATCAGAGAGGTCCAAACAAATATCATGAATCAACTTAATGAAGTGGAGGAAGAGTTTGGATATTAAGAAGACACTGGGAGAACATACTGAAGAAATTGTAAACATGCATAAAAATATAACAGATATGATGGTGATGAATGGCACAATGCAAGAAATCAAAAATACACTTGAAGAACATAACAGCAAATTTGAACAGGCAGAAGAAAGAATCAGTGGTGTGGAAGACAGTAAATCTGAAATCAGACAAATAGTAGAACAGGTAGATAAAAATATAGAAAAAATTCAACAGGGGCTTAGGAATTTCAATAACAACACAAAATACACAAACATATGCATTATAGGCATCCCAGAGAGAGAAGAGAAGGGAAAGGGGACAGAAGGAGTGTTGGAGGAAATAATGGCTGAAATGTCCTGGACATGGACATACATGTCCAGGAAGCACAGCACACCCCAAACCCTATAAATCCTAATAGGACTACTAGAAGACATATGCTTGTCAAATTGTCCAATGCTTAAGACAAACAGAGAATACTGAAAGTACTAAGAGAAAAGAGATCCATCACATACAAGGGAAACTCAGTAAGATTAAGTGCTGATTTCTCATCAGAAACTATGAAGGTAATAAGGCAGCAGTATGACAGTAAAGGTGCTAAAAGAAAAAAAAACCTTTGAGCCAAGAATTCTCTATCCAGCAAAGCTGGCATTAACAAAAGAGGGAGAGTTCAAAATATTCACAGATAAACAGAAATAAAGAGATTTTGTCAATAAGAAATCTGAGCTTCAAGAAATACTAAAGGAAGTTCTGTGGGTTGAAAGGAAAAAGAGGAGAGAGATAGTTGGGGGAAAATGTAAGAACAACTAAAGAGATAAAAAAAAGAAAGAAAAAATCATATGGCATACATAAACTAAAGAAAATATGGCTAAGGTAAGTAATTGCTTGACTGTAATAACATTGAATGATAATGGATTAAATTATACAATCAAGAGACATAGATTGGCAGAATGGATAAGGAAATATGACCCACCTATACACTGTCTACAAGAAACCCATCTTAGACCCAGGGATGCAAGGAGGCTGAAAGTAATGGTAGGAAAACAATTTTACATGCAAACAATAACCTAAAAAGGGTGGGAGTACCTATACTAATATTGGGCAAAATAGACTTTAAATGCAAAACTATTGTGAGAGACAAAGATGGACACTATATATGGGCAAAAGTGGTAAATTATCAAAAAGAAAAAACAATCATAAACATTTATGCACCTAATCAGGGTGCCTCAAAATACATAATCAAAAGAGACTTTAAATGTAAAAATATTGTAAGAGACAAAAACACTATATATTAATAACAGGGATAATCTATCAAAAAGATAGAACAATCAGAAACATTTATGCGCCTAACCAGGGTGACTCAAAATACATGAGGCAAACATTGAAAAAACTAAGTGAAGAAATATATGCCTCTACAATTAATACACTATACACTATTCATACACTATTATTACCATTAAACAGAATATCTTGACAGAGAATCAATTTTAAAAAACTGATTTAGAATAATATATTAGATGACCTAGACCTAATAGACATATACAGAACATTACACCAAAATTCAGCAGGATAAACATTCCTCTCAAGTGCACATGGATCATTCTCAAAGGTAGACCACAAGCTAAGCCACAGAACAACTCTCAATAAATTCAGAAAGATTAAAATTATTCAAAATCATTTCTCATACCACAATGAAAGGAAGCTGGAAATCAGGAAGGGGTAGAGAACCAGATTAGGCACAAAGATATGGAACTTAAAAACACAGTCTTAAACAAGCAATGGGTCAAGGAGCAAATCACAAAAGAAATCAGTAACTACATTGAAACAAATGAAAATGACAACACAATGTAACAAAACCTATGGGATGCAGAAAAAGCTGTAATGAGAGGGAAATTCATAGCCATAAATGCCTATTTTAAAAAAGAAGAAAGCTAAATCCAAAGACCTAACTGCATGCCTAGAGGAACTAGAAAAAGAATAATAAACTAACCCCAAAACAAGTAGAAAGAAGAAAATAACAAAGATTAGAACAGAGCTAAATTAAATTGAAGATGAGAAAGCATCAGAAACAATAAACAAAACCAAAAATTGGTTCTTTGAGAGGATTAATAAAATTGAGAAACCCTTTGCTAGACTAACAAAGAAAAAAAGAGAGAAGATGCAAATACATAAAATAAGAAATGAGGAAGGGGATATCACCACTGAACCCACAGAAATAAAGAGTATCATAAGAGGATACTTTTAAAAATTGTATGCCAACAAGATGTATAATTTAGAGGATATGGACAAATTCCTAGAAACATACAAGCAGTCTACATTGATAAAGGAAGAAATTCATGAACTCAACAGGCAATCATAAGTAATGAGATTGAATTTGTCATTAAAAATCTCCTAAATAAGATAGCCAAGAGTCAGATGACTTCACAGATGAATTCTACCAAACATTATGGAAAGATCTAACACCAATCCTGCTTAAACTCTTCCAAGAAATAGAAGTGGAGGGTGCATTGCCTAACTCATTCAATGGTGCCAACATCACCCTAATACCAAAGTCAAACAAAGATGACACAAGAAAGGAAAACTATAGACCAATCTCTCTAATTAACCTAGATGCTAAAATACTCACAAAATACTTGCTAATCTTATTCAACAACACATGAAATGGATTATACACCATAACCAAGTAGGTTTCATCCATGGTCATCAAAGATGGTTCAACATAAGAAAATCCATCAAGGTAATACACCACATAAAGATTGAAAGAAAAAAACCATATGTTCATCTCTGTAGATGCAGAAAAAACATTCGACAAAATACAGGTACCTTTCCAGATAAAAACACTTCAAAATATAGGAGTAGAAGGAAATTTCCTCAACATGATAAAGGGTATATATGAAAAACCCACAGCTAACATCATATTCAATGGTGAAATCCTAAAAGCTTTCCCACTAAGATCTAGAAAAAGACAAAGATCCCCACTGTCACCACTCCTATTTAACATTGTGTTAGAAGTACTTGCTCGAACACTTAGACAAGAAAAAGATATAAAAGGCATCCAAACTGGTAAGGAAGAAGTAAAAATTTCACTATTTGCAGATTACATGATCCTATATATAGAAAGCCCTTACAAATCTACTACAAAGCTTCTAGAGCTTATAAATGAGTTCAGTAAAGTGGCAGGTTATAAGATCAATGTGCAAAAATCAGTAACATTTCTGTACACCAATAATTAACAAACCAAGGAGGAAATCGAGAAAAAAGTCCCATTTACAATAGCAACTAAAACAATCAAATATCTAGGAATAAATTTGAATAAAGATGTAAAGAACACCTGTATGCATAAAACCATACAACATAGTTAAAGGAAATCAAAGAATACCTAAATAAATAGAAGAATATTTCCTGTTCACAGATAGGAAGACTAAACATCAAATAGCCAAAGATATATTGAAAAAGAAAATCAGAGGAATCCCACTACCTGACTTTAAAACATACTACAAAGCTACAGTGGTCAAACCTGTATGGTATTGGCACAAGTATAGACATATTGACCGATGTAACTGAATTGAGAGTTCTGATATAGATCCTCACATATACAGTCAACTGATATTTGACAAGGCCACCAAGCCCACTCAACTGGGAGAAAATGGTCTCTTCAACAAATGGTGCTTGGAGAACTGGATATCCATATCCAAAAGAATGAGAAAGGAACACCATCTCACACCTTATACAAAAACTAACTCAAGATGGATCAAAGATCTAAATATAAGAGGCAAGACCATAAAGTTCTTGGTAGATAATGTAGGGATGCATCTACAGGATCTTGTATTAAGAAATGGATTCATGAACTTTACACCCAAAGTGTGAGCAATGAAAGAAAAAAATAGATAAATGGGCCCTCTTCAAAATTAAAAACTTTTGTGCCTCAAAGGAGTTTGTCAAGAAAGTGAAAAGGCAGCCTACTCAATAGGAGAAAATATTTGGTAACCATATATCTGATAGGGGCCTAATATCCAGTATATATAAAGAAATCCTACATCTCGAAAATAAAAAGATAAATAACCCAGTTTTAAAATGTAAAAATGATTTCAATAGCCACTTCTCCAAAGAAGAAATACAAATGGCTAAAAAGCACATAAAAACGTGCTCAACATCACTAGATATTAGGAAATGCAAATCAAAACCACAAAGACATATCATCTTATACCCATTAGACTCTCAGCTATAAAAAAACAGAGGACTACAATTGTTGGATAGGATGTGGAGAAATCGGAACCCTTATCCACAGCTGGTGGGAATGTTGAATGTTGCAGCCATTGTGGAGGACAGTTTGGAGATTCCTCAGGAAGCTAACATTAGAACTGCCATATGACCCAACAATCCCACTGCTGGGTATATACCCAGAAGAATTGAAATCAGGGACACGAACAGGTATATGCAAACCAGTGTTCATAGAGGCATTATTCACTATTGCCAAAAGTTGGAAACAATGCATATGTCTTACAACAGATTAATGGATAAATAAACTGTGGTATATACATACAATGGAATATTACTCAGCTGTAAGAAGGAATGCAGTATTAACACACAGGATAACATGGATGAATTTTGAAGACCTTATGTTGAGTGAAGCAATTCAGGCACTGAAGGACAAATATTACATGACTTCAATGATATGAATTAAGCAAATTGAGCAGACTCACAGAGCTAGAGTCTGGAAGAAAGGTTTACAGGAGACAGAAAGGAAGAAGAAGGTTGTGAGTCAATGTCCATATGGGCAAAATCTATGATAAAGTGGAAGTGTGTAAGTTGTGAGGTGGGTGGGAATAACAGTAGTGTAGTGATGCTATTGGGTTGTGTGGTGCCAGTCTGTGAGTGGGGTAGGGTGGGGAATGTAGGTTGAATTGTCCATGGAAGTGGGGGGGGGAGGTTTGGAGGAAGGAGCAGGTGAGCTATGGAGATTTGTGGGTATGTGGTTGAAACTACAATGTTAGGAATGTTCTTTTGGCAAATATGGCAGGGGAGGTTTACTGGTTTAAGATGTTGGATGTGGGGGGCACACAGGATAGGGTGCACCTGGGGCAGGTTTCTAGGGAGTGTGTAGTGTTCATCTTTCCATAGTGTGTTGTGTAAGTGGGTGGAGATCCACATAATGAGCAGGAAGGTATTGGACTCCCATCCCAGGGAGTCCTACTATGATTCCAAATAGAGGGGAAAGTCTCTCGAGAGCATAGGTAGCCTAATAGGGGAAGACAGGCCAGTATGTCATGCTTTCAGTGTTGTTGCAAGTAACTATGAATCTTGTCCTTCAGTGAGTTAATCTTGGTGGTTACCATGGGTCCCAAAGGGAGGTGGAGGGAGGAATAGAATAGATGGAACATGGGGCATTTTGGGGGCAATGGATTTTTTCTACATGATCTTGCAATGATGGATACAAACCATGTTAAACTTCAGCAAAATCTATAAAAGTGTATGATCCAAAATGTAAAGCATAATATAAATCTTGGATTATGGTTAGTATCAATGTTTCAATATTTGTATATCAATTGTAGCAAATGTACCAACCACATGGAAAATGTTATTAATAGGGGAAAGGGGAAAAGGGAGAGGATGTTAGTTATATGGGAAGCACCTATATTCTGCACATGACTTTTCTGTAACCTAAGGTTTCTTTGAAGACAGAATGAAAATACATAAGACACTGGGGGAATAAACAGAAGAAAATACAAGACAACAGATCTTACAGTGATAAAAGACAATGTAAAAAGGTTTTTAATTTAAATTTTTTAAATTTTTAATTATTTCAAAATTAATTTTTTTTATTTTATTATTTTAAAAAGTATCATTATTAGTTCATTTTCTTAATAATTGTATTCATTTATTTTGTTGGATTCAATTTTGAAGAAGTTTTGGATCACAGAAGAGTTACAACTGTGGCAGGAGGATCATTGGTGCTGGGTGTCAGAAATGGGGGATGTGTGGGAGGAAGTTCACTTGGGGCATACCTATAAGGCATATGAATGTGTTCGAGTGTTCACAGGGCATTGTCACAGTATTGTGGAGATTTACACAATAACCATAAGAATATGGAATTCCCATCCTGGGGAGCTCTGCCACATTCTCTAATGGGACAGAAAGAATCCCCCGAGTACAGGGGCAGTGACTAGTGAAGGAGGATGGACTATTAGTGGGCCTTTGATATTAATGACTCTACTTATGAACCTTTTCTTTTGAAATTGAAATTTATCCTGGTATTATAGGGTGACTAAGAGTTACCTCCTTTTTGCTCAAATGTGGCCTCTCTCTAAGCCATACTCAGCATATAAATATATTACATTACTCCCATCATGCGACATGACTCCCAGGGATCAGCCTCCCTGGCACTGAGGGATTACTACCAAGCCCCAACTAGCAATGCAACTGAAAAAAGACATTGACCAAAAGGAGAAAGGGGTAAAGACAAATGAGTTTATATGGCTAAGAGACTTCAAAGTGAGTCAGGGGATCATTCAAGAGGTTAAGCTTATGCACAACTTAGCAGTATCTCATTGAGTACCAAAGTAAATATTGCCTCAACTAGCATGGCTCTTGAGGGCTCTGGAGACACCTGGACACTATAGGTGGGTCAGAGAGCTCAGGAATTTGACACCCTGCCAGTGGGACCTACTTTGATATTTATGCTCCCCAGTGTGACAGAGTTGAACTCAGTTGTGGTTTCCCTACATGTGGATCTCCTGCCCCTTCTATTTGAACCTATAGTTAGTAGTAGAGTTAATAAGTATATGTCCAAGAGAATTAAATATTTGGATTGTCCATGTTCCAGTTGGGCCCTGAATCTCAACAGCATTGCAACACCTACTCTCCAGTTCATTGGACTCACCCAGGACAACTAACAAGGAGCTGATGATGGACAATGACCTTCCCAAGGAACAGAGAGAGCTGCAATTGCAAGCAAGATAGTCTTATCCATCTGTCCCATGGGTTCTAAACCCTCTCTCAATTACAAGTGGAGCGGGCATCACCATTCCAGAATCCTCAGGATTGGGGAATGAATGATGGACTAGAGTAGACTTACTGTGATTCTACTATAGACTTATTGTGATCCTAGCAATGGACGAACTGTTATTGATGTGGAGAAAGTGGCCACTGGAGGTTCTGAGGGGAGGGAGAGGGAAAAATAGGTGTAATATGGGGGCATTTGGGGGACTTGGGAATTGTCCTGAATGACAATGCAATGACAGATACAGACCATTATATATCTTGTCATAACTTACAAAATTGTTCAGGAGAGAGTGTAAACTACAATCCATGTTTAGTGGCAATGCTCTGAAATGTGTCCATCAATTGCAACAAATGTACCACACTAATAAAGGATGTTGTTAATATGGGAAAATATGGGAGGGGTAGGGAGCAGGACATATGGGAATCCCCCATATTTCTTACATAACACTTATTTAATCTAAGTATCTTTTTAAAAAATTAAAAAGTATATTATTTTTTAAAAAGCATCCTATTCCCAGGAAACTATCTTTCAGAAATGGAGGCAAAATAAAGATGTTCTCCAATGAACAAAAACTAATAGAATTCATTTCTAGCAGACCTTCCTTAAAGAAACACTAAATATATTTTTTCTATCTGAAAGCAACTGACACCAGGAAGTAATTTTAATTCACATGAAAAAATAAAGGGCATAGCTACAGGTAACTATGCAACTATAAAACAACATCAAAACTAAGAAAGAAAAAAACAACAACAAAAACAAAGAAAACAATATCAGCGCATATTTTTTATTCTTTCTCAACTGATATAAAAGATAGTATTATAATGCAATATATACCTAATTGTATTGTTGGGAGTATAACATATAGAAATTTAATATATTTGCCAATCACAGCCCAAAGGAGGTGGGTAAGAGAAATATTATTTTGGGATAAGGAAATGGCACTTAATTGTAACTTGAATACACAGGAACAAATGAAGAGAACTAATAGCAACTAAAAAGGTTAATATAAAAAAATGCTAAAGCATATACTTGCTTTTTTTCTTCTCTCAGCTTCTTTAAAAGACATAAAATTATGCAAAGTAATAATAATAAAATTTATTGCTAGATTTGTAACATACATAGATAAAATATGTATAACAGTAATAGCACAAAGGGGAAAGGAAAGAAAGCTATATATCAGAAACAATTCTATGTCTCACTGGAACAAGTATAACTATTAGGAAGAGTCTGATGAATTAAGATAGATACAGCAAATTGTAGATCAAACAGTAAGAAAGTAACTCAAAACTATAATGAAGAAACTCATGAAAAGATTAAAATGTTACACTAGAAAATATTCCCTTAATTCAAAAGGAAAATAAAGTGATTGGTATGTTAAAATGATGGAGAGGAAAAGTGGATGTATTAGTCAGGGTTCTCTTGGGAAACAGAATCAACAGGAGATATTCGTCAGTAATACAAGATTTTATAAGAGTCTCTCATGCAACTGTGGGGAAGAATACCTTTCATGGACTCATTGGTAGACTCAACATATCTGAGAAAAGAATCAACAAACCTGAAAACAGGTCATAGGATATGAACAGTTCACATTTACTATGTTTAGTATTATCTAGTTAATTGGATCACACTATTTTTACTCCCATCAGCAATAGATAAGAGCTCTTATTCTCTTCCATCCAGATCAACACAGGTATTGCCAGAGTTTTATGTTTTTTCAACCTGATGAGTGTCATGTAGTTGATGGCTAAGAACACTTTGGAAAATTGCATAAACTAACTTGTTTAATCATCTATCTTCTCATCTGTTAAATGACTTATATCATAGGTTATCACCAGTACTGAATTTTTAAAATATATTGAAATTACATGGTCCTTAGCATAACAATCAATATATACTGGTTCTTTTCCTCCATTATGCTTCACAAGCTTATAGCAAAGTTTTTTACATTCAGTAGGTGTTTAGTACATAGAAGTCAACTAAAAAGTTAAAAATTATATTTAGTGTCTTTACTGGAAATATTTGTTCAGGTTCACTTGTCAAAATAATATAAAGTGGTTAAGAGCAAAAATGGAGTAAAACAAAGTAGAGTAAAATCATAGTTCTGTGTGGTATTGGTATGGCAGTTTGAGACTGTATTATATACCCCCAGAACATCATGTTCTTGAAACTGATCCACTCCTGTGGGTGTGAACCTATTGTAGATAGGACCACTTGATTTGATTACTTCCATCAGCATGACCCAGGATGGGTCTTAATCCAACTATTGGAATCCTTTCTAAAGGATGAATACAGCAAGAGGGGGCCACAGAGGGAGAGATAAAGCCCCAGAAGCCAGAAGGTGATATCAATGGGACACAGAAGCAGAGAGAAAGCCACAAAGTGAGAAGCTGTGGTCAATTTTTTTTTTGTTACCTATCCCTCCCTTTTCTGCTTGTTCTTGCTGTGTTCACTTTTTTGCGTTCTTCTGTGTCTGCTTTGTCTCCCCCCGTTGCAGTGACACACCGGGTCAGCTCACCACTTGTGTGGCTTGCCCTGCTCACGGGCAGCTCTGCTCTGCTCATGGGTGGCTCTGCTCTGTTCGCGGGCGACTTGCCCTGCCCATGGGGGCTTTGCCCTGCCCGTGGCGGCTTGGCCTGCCCATGGCGGCTTTTTGCCCTGCCCACAGGCCCACGGTGGCTCTGCCCTGCCCACGGCGGCTTGCCCTCTCAAGGCGGTCTACCCACTTGGAGAGGCCCCTGGGAACTGAACCCGGGGCCTCCCATGTGGTGAACTAGCTCCCTATCCACTGGGCTACAGCCAGCCCCATCAATTATTTTTTAAACTAAAAAATCCCCATTGTAAAAGCCAACACATTTCTGATATATTGCCTTGACAGCCTTTAGCAAACTAAAACAGAAATTGGTACTAGGTGTGGACTGCTGTGATTGCAAATACCAAAAATGTGGAAACAGTTCTTTAAATAGGAAAGAGGTAAACTTTAAAGAATTGTCAGATGCTTGCTAGAAAAGATCTAAATTGCTTTGAAGAGAATGTTGGTAGAAATATGGATGTGAAAAATACTTCTGATGAGGCCTTACACAGAAATTATGAATGTGTCATTGAAAACTGGAAAAAAGGCAACTCTTGTTTTAAAGTGGCATAGAACATGGCAAAATTAACTCCTGATGTCAGATGGAAAGCAGAATCTGAAAGTAATGAGTTGAGATAGTTAGCTGAGGATATTTCCAAACTAAATGAGGAAAGTCTGACCTGGCTTCTCTTGCAGCTTATAGTAAAATGTGAGAGGAAAAGGATAAGCTGAGAACTGAACTCCTGGGCACACACAAAAAATAGAAATTGATGGTCTGGGAAATTCTGAGTCTTTGGAATTCAAGTAACCAGAGAAAGCTCAGTTTGAGGACTTAATTGAACATGGAACAAGTCGCTAAGTCATTGCAAGTCAGGATTGGAAATGCAGTAATCCAGGAGGGATCTGGAGAAGGTCTTACTGTCTGATGGTTTGGACCCCTATGTACTATATGTGAAACCAACCAGTTTTTTGTGAGGTCTGTATGAATGGAACCGCTGCCAGCCTGTACTAAAAGGGACAGAAATGGGATAAGTTGAAGGAAAAATGACTTCAAGGGTAGAATTGTGGAAGCTGAGGTCTGTACTGAAGACTTGGAAAGAAGACCCACCCATGTGTGCTGAAAGGGTGAGTATGCCATGGGACTTGAAGAGCATGGGCCTTCCATCCTGTTCTTCGAGAAAAGTGTTGCCACCCCAGGCTTTAGAGAGGATGGGGCACATTCCCAAGGGACTGGGGAGAGTTGGGTCACCAACCCACTTTTGTGAGGGGGTTCAGCCTGTGACTTGGAGAGTAAGGAGGGTTTGGCCATGTTCTCAGAGGGTGAGGCCTAGAGTTGAGCTGCCACTCAGATGCTTGATGACGACAGAGACAAAAACATGGCTGCTGAGCAAGCACTTGGAAAAGGTAGAGCTGCCACTCCATCAGACCCTGAAGCAAAGAAATCATGGTTCTATAGATGACTCACAGACTTTGAAATCTAATGGATTTCAAACCTGCAGGGTTTTAGAAATGTTTGGGATCCATGACCCCTGTTTCCTTCCAATTTTTCCCTATGGCCATGGGAATGTTAATTCTATGACTGTTCCTCCTTTGTATACTGGAAGCGGATAACTTGTTCTCAGTTTCAAAGGTCCACAGACTGAGGGGAATTTTGCCCCCAAACAGACTACATGCCTGCTTTTATGATATTTTATACTTAATATTGTTACTGAAATGATTTAAAGCTTTTAGGAATATTGTGATGGAATAATTGTATTTTGCATATGGAAAGAATATGTCTTTTTTGAGTCCAGAGGGTGGAGTGTGGTAGTTTGAGACTGTGGGTACCCGAGAAAATCATGTTCTTGAAACTAGCCCATTCCTGTGGTTATGAACCTATTGTAGATGGGGCCTTTTGATTTTATTACTTCAGTAAGGTGTGATCAGGTAGATCTTAATCCTGTTACTGGAGCTCTTTATAAATGAGTGAATACAGAGAGAGGGGACTGCAGAGTCAGAGAGAAAGGCCCAGAAGCTGAGAAAGTCCAGAAGTCAAAGCTGAAATAAATGGAACACACAAGCAGATAGAAAGCAAGAAGATGTATTTAATGGGGCCCAGAGGAGGGGGCAGAGTCCCAGAAGATGCCTTTATGTGCCATGCTATGAGACAGAGGATCCTAAAATTGTTGACAGCTCTTCTTTGGGCAGAAAAAGAAACACCCATGAAGACTTGATTTGGGCATTTTTCTCAGCCTCAAAACTGTAAGCTTTTAAACTAATAAACATCCATTGTAAAAGCCAGTCCATTTCTCATATATTGCCTTTGCAACCATTACTAAACTAAAAGTTGGTATTTAGTATTAATGTTAACAATATATTGAAGATACTTCTATCAGGTACAAACAACATAAATATTTGTGATGGTTATCCCAGACTACTTATGATTTAATAGCATACCACTCCCTTCTTATTCCTTATCTGCCATTAAGTACTATTAATATAAAATTAAAAATTTAATATTTTAATGTGTTTAATAAATGCCAAAATTTAGGTATTATTAAGTATGGATATAGAGGAATGCCCATAGAAATAAAACAGAAAAAATTAATATCTTCTCAGAGACACATAACAGGTACTCATTGGGCAACAATACTATTTTCATTATGGAAATTTTACAGAAAGAGGACTGCTAAAACATTCCTGGTTGGAAGTAGTATTTGCTGGGGATTTTGATTTTGTTTTTACAGTAAGGATACAATTAAGAATTCAAAGTATATATTATAGGGAGCCAGGTATAAATTAAGTAAAAATTGCACCACATTTAATTAATTAGCTAATTAATTAAACGTATACCTCAAAGTCTACATAGGGATTATAAACAGATGTGAATATGTAGTTCAAGTCAAGGTCTGTAATAAGCATTCCTTTTCAGATGTCTATATTGAGTATATCTGTGCACACTAGTGAGGAGCAGAGAGGAAAACAATGAGGGCAAGAGCTATTGAGGCTTTATGGTGTGTATATGGTAGTGGTGGGATGTAAGGAAAATAAGTGCAACTGGGAAATAAAAACTCTCATTGGGTAGACAGATCTGTCTCCCAGCTACTGATGTAAGGAAAAGCAAGTATTCTGGCCCAGAAAAAGACAGTCTTTCAGGGAAAGGGTAGAAGGAAAGTAACCTTCCTTTGCTTAGGAACAAAGGCCAGGTAGAAAAGCCTGGACCTTGGCACAAGAAAGTTGTAATGTCTCAGCACTAGTTCCTTGACCTGGAATTCTCCTCCTTCTCCCATATTCAAGAGTTAGCATTATAGGGATTTCCCAACTCTCTTTTTGCAAGATTCATTTGAGAAAATAAGCAAAAGGCCAGGGCATTAAAAGGGGGTGTCTGGAATGTGACATCACTTGAGGTGTAAGACAAGAATGGGATTTTAGTTAAGAAGAAGGGGTAAGGGAAGAATAAGAATGCAGCAACAGGGGGAGAACTTAGCTTTGACTCATGGTGAAAAGGTGGGGCAAGGGAAGACAGAAAATAAAAGGATCCTAAGAACAGGGAAAGAAAGGGATACAGGAAGAAGAAACAGGAAGGTTGGTGGAGGAATGAATGTTGAACCAAGCAAGGAGCAAGAGGCCTGGGTGATGACAAGGTTAAGGAACTGAACAAAGTGTCTGGGGCACCAAGGTTCTCTTCTCTTCCCTCCTTGTTAGCCTCCATCAGCCCAGTGACAACTTAGGTCAGGTAGAGTCTATGTTCAAATTAGAAAAAGTCACCCTCCCTGGGCTAACGAATTAGAAAAATGGTATTCTTTCTGGTCAGAAGAGACTCTCATGAACTGGACTAGGAAAGCAAAAGCACATATGTTTATAGAAAAAGGGTCCCCTTTCTCTAGCCAGATGCATCTCCTTCCCTCAGGGCACATTGCATCACAGCAGAAAGGAGGCACATTTAAGTCTCCACTCATCACCTTATTTGGTATCTTCATGCAGTGCAAACTATTCAGTCAAAGGCAATGGCTTTCCCTCTATATATATATACAGGAGGGCATTCTCACAGTGTAAATATTAAGTCAGCCCATGAACCTACTGCTGAACAGCTCAATTTCCTTACTCACTTCGGGGCTGCCAGGAACTGCTGAATGTTGTTATTTAACTGAACTCTTTCCTACTAAACACTTCCTCCAACATGATGTGACATTTCTACAATAATATTGCCATCAGCACTGCCCTTCAATTGGTAAGGAATAGGAGATGAGGGTAGCCTCTCACTTTCTTGATTCTGCCAACAAAGAAAGTCTATTGAAAGGGACTGACACAGTTGGATTTGGAAGGCAGAGAATCAAGAGGCATTATGAAGATTGAGGTGTCATTCTGGGAGCCATTTGAACAAAAATATCAGCTTTAAGCCTGTGCAAAACACAGGACATTATCTCAAGAATTAGTAATTTAATCTTTATTTACTCTTGCCCCCATATCCACTATGACAGAGGAAAGGATTATGTAATACCAAGAACAAAATGAATCTTTCCTCCTATTTCTCCCCCAAAGTATTTTCTTCCCTATCACCCCACAAATATTTGCTAAATGAGAAGCACTCCTATACTCATATCACTATAGGTTGGTTTTGTGGCAAAATATACACAATACTGCACATGATTTGTAGTAGCAATGGGGCTAGGGTAATATGTTATACAACCAGTAAAAGAGGGCCTTAGAGTATTTTATAATGTATGTTGCCATCTTATTAAGAAATTTGCAAAAATTATAGGAAAGGACTTGGCAACAGTTGATGAAGAAACTAAGTGAGCACCTCTATCATCATACACTGTTTATGCACTTATCTCACCCAACATTTTTCCCTCCTTCCTACCTACTCCAGAAAATATGGCTTCGGGGATTGATTATAAGAAAATTCATCAGGTGAATAGAACCCTTGTAAAAATGTCCAGATTTCATTTCTCTACTTACTTCCCTATCACAAAGTTATGCTTCCTCGAGTTCAAAAGAGGAAACTAGGAGAAGTTAATGCTATGTGCAAAGAATATGATACATTTGTAATTTCCTTATCTGCATCCATGAACTGAGTGGCATTTGTAGAAGCACTTGATTTTTGAAATGATAGTAATGGTAAAAAGGAGTTGGAATATTTTAGGTTACTGAATAATCCATAATGAGGGCAATAGCCCCTAAAACTGACTTACAAAACACCTAGTCCTTGAGAAGTCGCCAGCAGTGTCAAAAAATGGTCTAACATATTTGATTTGCAGTAGGTAAGCTGAAACGTGGCATAGACTGGCCAGATTTCAGAAAGGAACCCAAACACCCATGACACAATCACCACCAAGATGCAAGTGTGACTGGTCATAATGAGGTTGTACCTCAATGGGTTACACTCAGCCACATAACAGTCCACAGCCACCACTCCCAGTAAGGAAACTCTGTGGTCCTACAGCAAGGTAGAGGAAGTGCTGGGCAACACATGCAGGCAAAGATATTGTCTGCATTCCAGGAAGCAGCAGCCCCCACAGGATCATGGGGACAATAATGGTTGTGACCAGGATCTCCAGGAGAGAGAGGTGACCAAGGAAGAAGTACATGGGAGACGCAGACGTTTATCAACACAATCACGATGATAACTGTGTTTACTATTAATGTCACTGAGCAGAAGAAGATGATAACAAAAAGGATGTGGTATAGTTTTGAGGACCTATGGAACCTAGAACTGGAAAAATTGCCCATCATTTAGTCATTGCTTCTGCTCCTTGTGAAACCTAGAGTTCAAAAGAGACATAGCATTACCCACACAGCCTTGTTCTCAAGAGGGAAAGAAGACAGATTAGAATGAGGAACTCTTCCCAACCTTGTGATTAGGTGAGAAGCCCATGCTACTGAACATTCTACATAGTCAAGGCTACATAGTAAGCCAGCTCAAGTCTATCAGTGAGACTTCTACATTACTGTGCAGCTAGTTCCTTGGAAAGGATGAACACAGCTTCCTCTCTCTTGGTGTGAGGAAACCCTTCCTTGTCTTAATCTACAAAGTATGTACCTTTGCACAGGGGGCAGAGGCTAAACCCTTTTAATCTGGACAGTTTGGAAGCTGAGTCAATCAGGGCTTTCTGCTACTGGGATGGTGCTATCTTCTCTTAGGTTAACTGCACCATTCCAGCACAGAGGCTATAATGACGTTCCAAATAGTATACAAAGGATGGAACTCTCAAACCCCAGCTCTCACCTTTACTCTGCATAGTCCCAACCCGTGGACAGCAGAAAAGAGGCAGGGTGTTAGCCCAACTTCTGTTGTTTCTCATATCACAACCCTCATATTACACAGAAGCAAGATCTCCAAATGGGATATCTGGAGTCTCCAGCCTTGTCATAATGTTAATCATACAGAACAAGTTGGGATAATTTCCCAGAGCAGATCTATCTTTCTCTGACCCATTTTATCTCCAAATTCCTGTAGAAGGGGAGATGCCATGTGGCACTGCTGAGGAATAGCTCCTAGGCCATTGGCTACTTAGAATAGTGAGTCTCCACCCCTCACTTCATCTAGCCCATTAATCAGATGTCACCTCCTCAGAGGATCATTCACAATCACCTTACACAGAAAAGGAAAGGAAAAACACATTCACTAGTGGGCTTGACTTTTCTGCATAGTACTTATTATTACCTGATAGTATATCATGTGTTTGTTTATTTCATTCCTTTGTTTAACATGAAAGAAATGTAGTTGTGGACAAAACAAATAAAAAATCTCTGCATTATGGACCTTTTATTCAAGGAAGGATAGAAAGCAAGGCCATATACACAATAAGGAAGTGAAATATAAAAGATGTCCGTCCATGGAATTAAAATGTAGACTCCATGAGGGCAATGACATATTTTCTTCATCACTATATTCCCAGACTGGAACATAAAATGTATCATTTGCATACATGCATACATATATGTAATACTATTGAGCCAAATAAGTACTAAAAATTTTGGTCGATGATGGATGGATGGATGGATGATTAGATAGCACTTGATCTTAGCAAGGCCCAATTTTGTCATATTTCCTCATTTCTACTCTACTTGATTTCCCCTCTTGCCTCAAATTAGCAACTTCCTTTCCTCTCTTCCATTCTTACCCACACAATCCAAATAATATATATTCTCTCTCTTTGGCTGTTATGTGCTTTTCCACAAACTACATAGTAGCATTGGATGAATAAAGATGAGAGAGAAGGATCCTGACTAATGGCAAATGCTGTACCTATCCCTGACATTGGAGAAGAGCTGAATCTGTCCTTTGCTGCAGAAGAGGGATTTGGAGAGAAGCTCCACTCTGGACCTCCCCTAACCCACTCTTCAGTCTCCAGGTGTCCTTGTTCTAGAAGGTAGCCAGACCTAGACCATTCCATACAGCTGTTTCTGACTTTCTCTTTCATAGAAAGGAACACTAGAAGACACTCATGTCTTATGAAGGAACTTCATCACCATTTCTAGGGACCAAAGCAAGTTGTGGCTGTCTCCACTAATGATGAAGAAGGAAATTCCTTGTGAGAGAAGCATATGAAAAGGTCCAAAAAGAATAGTGTTGTGAAGAGCTTACGGCCTCCCATCCACTTCTCCTTTCCCTCCCATCCCAAAGGGACTTAGTCACTGAAGTACCTGTACTTAATTAGCCCAGGTTTAGGGAGTCCCTAAGCAATCAATTCAGGGAGAATGGAACAAACTTTTAGTTATTCCCACTTTGAAAAATTGGTCTAAATTTTAGAACTGTTGAAGGTTTTTGTTTCATGGGGAAACTTGTAATCTCACCAGTCAATGGCTTTTTTTTTTTTTTTTTTTTGAGGTACCAGGCCAGGGATTGAACCTGGGACCTCTTATGTGGAAAGCCAATACTCAACCACAGAGCCACATCAGCTCCACTGAGTTGGCTTTTCTGTTTGTTTGCTTGTTGTTTTGTTTTTGTTCTTAAGAGGCTCTATTTTGTTAGAATTGACATATTCAATGACATCTCAATCAAATCCCAGAAATTTTTTAATAAAATTAAGTCTGATTCTAAAATTTGCATGCAAATGTGAAGGACCTAGAATATCCAGAACAGTTTTGAAAAACAGGAACAAAGCTGGGGGACTTAAAATGTCTTATTTTGAGACTTACTTTAAAGTTACAGCAATCAAGACTGTGATATTGGTAGAATATATCAATAGACAAATAGGGAGAGCGGATATGGCTCAAACGGTTGAGCACCTGCTTCACACATGGGAGGTCCCAGGTTCAATTCCCGGTATTTCCTAAAAAAAAAAAAAAACAATCAAAACAAAACAAAACAAAACAAAAAACTCAGGGAAGCCAATGTGACTCAGTGGTTGAGCACCGACTTCCCACATAGGAGGTCCCAGGTTCAATCTCCAACCCCAGTACCTCAAAAATAAATAAGTAAATAAATAAATAAATACATAAGTATAAATACAAAGTAGACAAATAGATCCATAAAATAGAATAGAGAATTCAGATACAGGCCCAAAAATAGATATTCAACATTTTCTAAGTGTTGGTGAAGATGTGTAGGAAGTGGGAATGCACAATGGTACAAAAACCAACTGTTAAACATATACTTACCAGATAAACCTACAATTCCACTCTCAGATATTTATCCAAGATAAATGTTAACGTTTGTCCACACAAAAACTTCATGTATATTTATAGGAATTTAATTCACAAAAAATACAAACAACTCAAATGATAATCAATGGGGGACTGAATAAACAAATTGTGGTACATCTATACAGTAAAATATTACTCAGCAATAAAAAGGAATGAACTAGTAATAGATGTGTAATCATGGGTGAGTGTGTAAATGGTTATGTTAATGGGCAGTCCGGTTTCAGTTCCCAGTGCCTCCTAAAGAAGACAGGCAAGACAGTAAGCTGACATGACAGGCTGGCGTGGTGAGCTGACGCAACAAGATGACACAACAAGAGACACACGGAGGAAAACATAATGAGAGACACAACAAAGCAGGGTGTGGAGGTGGCTCAAACAATTAGGCACCTCCCTCCCACATGGGAGATCCCAGGTTTGGTTCCGGTGCCTCCTAAAAAAAGAAGATCAGCACACAACAAACAGACACAGCATTTCCCCCTTATGTTTGTTCATTCTACAATCTTGAGGATTTGGGGATGGTGATGTCCACTCTGCTTCAGATTGACAGGGGACTTATATCCCAAGGGGCAGATGGATGGATCTGTCCTCCTTGCAGTTATAGATACTCTTTGTTTTTTGGGATGGGCGCTTTCTGTCATCATCCTTTTGTTAGTTTTCTTGGGCATACCTCTTTATTTCTTAACAAAATCTTTTGTTTTGTTTGTTTGTAGCAATGAAAATGTTCTAAAATTGATTGTGGTGATGAATGCACAACTCTGTGATTATACTGAAAGCTGCTGATTGCACTCTTTGAATGGACTGTATGGTGTGTGAATAAAACTGTAATTGTCACATACAAGCGATTTTCTATAAGACTAAATGTCAATTTCTCACCAGAAGCCACAGTGGTGAGAAGGCAGAATGATATATTTAAGGTACTGTAAGGGAAAACTAAGCCAAAAAATATTTATCAGAAAAATTTCCTTCAAAAAATGAGGGAAAGATTAAAACATTCACAGATAAAAAGAAATGGAGAAAGTTTGTCAACAAGAGAATGGCCCTAAATGAATTACTAAGGGGTGTTCTGTAGGTTGAAAGTAAGACAGGAGAGAGTGACTTGGAGTAGAGTGAAGAAATGAAGATCAGTAGTATGGGTACCTAACAAGGTAAATACAAAATACAATAGTACTGAATCCCCAATGTACAACTCTACTCTTTAAAATTCAGGGGCCAGCTGTGGCCCAGTGGATAGGGTGCCGGTGCCCCACATGGGAGGCCCCGGGTTTGGTTCCCGGGGGCCTCTCCAAGCAGGGCAGACCGCCTTGAGAGGGCAGGCCACCGTGGGTGGGGCAGAGCCGCTGTGGGCAGGGAAAAAAAAAAGAGAAAGCCGCCACAGGCAGGGCAAAGCCGCCATGGGCAAGGCAAGTTGCCCACAAGCAGAACGGAGCCACCCGCGAGCAGAGCAGAGCCCCCCCACCAGCAGGCAAGCCACCCGCGAGTGGGGAAGGCTGC
>PVKH010000910.1:0-33542 GCA_004027955.1 Chaetophractus vellerosus | reverse complement strand
TAGGTAGTGACCACTGGAGGTTCCAAGGGAAGGAAGAGGGGAAAAATAGGTGTAATATGGGGTCATTTTCGGGACATTGGAATTGTCCTGAATGACGTTGCAAAGACAGATATAGGCCATTATATATCTTGCCAGAATTTACAAAATTGTGTGGGAGAGTTTAAACTATAATGTAAACTGTAATCCACACTTAGTGACAATGTTCCAATACATATTCATCAATTGTAACAAATGTACCACACTAATGAAGGATGTTGTTAATGTGGAAAATTTTGGGAGGGGTAGGGAGGAGGGCATATGGGAATTCCCTGTATTTTTTTTATATAACATTTATGTAATCTAAGTACTTTTTTAAAATAATTTAATTTTTTTAAAAAAGGCTCCAGATTAAATGAAGTATAATCTCTTAACAACTAGCAATGGCCAACTGTATTGGGAAAAAATTTAGTAAGTATTGTTTCAATCTAAAAGTGAAACATCGTGCAGGAAACTTTGTTAATCAGCAAACCAATGCCTTGCTGGTCAGCAGTCTTCATATTTCAGGAGGAATGATGAGAACTAGAACAGTGGACACATTGGGGGATGTTTTGTAACAAATAAGAGAGATAGGGCGCATTCCGGGGAGTGTTGTGTTCCTCTCTGGGAAGGCTGGCCACTTTTTCAGGGACTGACATATAAACTTTGGAATGCACTGCCCGGGGAGTGTTGTGTTTTTTCCTGAGGAGGCTGGCCACCTCCACAGGAACTGACGCAGTACTCACAAGTTGGCATCTATAGTATCCAGTTCATTGATTATGAGCTCAATAAAAGGGATAGTCCCTGGTCAGGCCAGTTGCAGTCCCACCCTGGGAGGGCATGCTTTGCCCAGGTGTTGTTTCCAATCAGACTTTGGTACCCGCTGCTGATTTGGTACTTCTGTGCAGTGAGCTAGATGGTGGTAAGTTTGTATGCAAGACTGCTCTATTTTTCTGTCATTTTGTGACTGTTCAATATTGATTTAATCTTTTGACTTGTTATTCTTATTTCTCACTCCAATTGTCAGTATAAACTTATCTAACTAACTAACTAACTAACTAACTATATATTGCGTGCAATCAGGACTCTGGCCAGATATGGGCCAGGAAGTTGGTGTGTCCCCTGGTTTGGTGAGCTTATATCTGTATGTATGTATATTGTAAAGGATTGAGATTTAGCAGTTGGACCCCTGTTTATAGAGGATCCTTTGCTTATTTCATATTCTCTCAATTATTAACAGAAGTTTAATAAAATAAATATATATCTGTGTATTGCTTTCTTATGCTTGAGTTAATTAAGTCATTATATCAATCTATATACATATATATATATAGCAAAGCATTAGCAAAGCATTTTATTTAGCAGAACAGCAACATAGAAAAGAAGTATCAGCTTTCCACAATCAGCAAGTTAATATATATTAGGGTTCTCTATAATGGTAGTGACTTTGCATAATATTATTTTTAATTAAGTTGATTTGATATGTAATTAGATGCATTTAAAAATCGTCAGACACTTTTACATAAAGAAATTCACAAATTAGAAAAAAATGTATTTTGCTATAAAATATGATTATTTGTTCATAAAATAAGACCACCTAACTGGTTGGTAAGAGTGTTTCTTAACTCAACAACCAATTATTGAGCAATTAGTATGTCCAGGGTACTAAGGGAAGGATGAAAATATGAACAAACACACTTCTCATACTAGATATTTAGACATGAAGACATGTAGCTATTATATATTAAAGACTGAGTAATATTTTAAGGATGCTGATAAAAGAATCATATCATAACACAGGAGGGAGAAGAAGGCTCTGATAACTGATAGGGACAGGGCTAAATTGGGCCATGAGTGAGCAAAGGTAGTCAACAGTTTATGATGAAGCAGAGGATAAAGACACAGCATCAAGGAGTCAAAAGCAAAGCAAGGAGAGGTAATAAGAAATTCTCTAGGAATAGCAGATTTTTGTCTTAAGGATATCATACATTTGCAAAGAAGACTAAATTGATTTATGTCTGAAAAGTTAAGGCTGGGGCAGATTTTATTTCATCTTAAAAATTAGTGGTCCGGGCCCGGCTAGATAGCTCAGTGGATAAAGAGCGCGCTGGGGTACCACATGGGAGGCCCCGGGTTCGGTTCCTGGGGACCTCTCCGAGCGGGCAGACGGCCTTGAGAAAGGCAAGCCGCCGTGGGCGGGGCAAAAGCCGCCGTGGGCGGGGCAAAAGCCGCCGTGGGCAAGGCAAAAAGCTGCCACGGGCAGGGCGGAGCCCCCACGGGCATGGCAAAGTCACCCGTGAAAAGTGGAGCTGCTGCCTGCAACAGCGGAAGCTGGCAGCCCGCAAAAAACATGGAGGACTGCTGCCCGCAAAACATGGAGTGGAGTCGCCCGTGAAAACGGAATGGAGCCACCCTCGAACGGAGTGAGCCGCCGCCGCGCAGGGCCAACTCGGTGCGTTACCGCAAAGACAGGGGGAGACAAGTAGCAGACATAGAAAGACACAGAAGAAAGGACACACAGCAAGAGCAAGCAGAAACGTGGGGTGGATATGTAATAAATAAAAAATAAACCTTTAAAAAAAAAAGTTAGTGGTCCTATGTTTCTACAGAACACTGGGTTAATGTGTTTCACCACATGGAGAAAACACTATAGACATTCCATCAATTCTTTAAAAGGGAAAACAAATTTGATTGTCTCGATTATTATTCTTTTTTAAAAAAATCCAACTGTTTTCTGTGCTTGCTCTTAGTGGCTGTACAAGAAACTCATACAGGATGGTCTGTGTTTAAGCCATTTTAAAACATTACTGGCATTCTTCCAGGAGTACTGGAAGATCTTATATGATCACCCTTGAGAGTTAATAGACTAGACAAATAGTAGCTACTGATGAGCTTCTACAAAATACCATAATGTCACCAAAGCAATCCTGGTCATATCAGAATGGATAGAAGAAAGAAAGGAAAGGGGTGACACAATAGGTCTTGGAGTTAATGAAAAAAAAGCAGCTGTATTCAGTATGAGAAGAAAGAATTTGATGTAGGGAAAAATAAGAACATAAAGCTGATATTAAACTACAATTGTATTCCATTATGAATTGTTCACTTACAATAAATCAAATCAGCTACAAATTTCTCATAATAAAAGCCTTTGTGTATTATTTTGTTCAAGTGTGCACCTTGTTTTTTTTCACTGTAGTTTGACTTGCTTTTTAACCAACTGTTGTGTAGCTGGAAGCAACATTATCTAAATTATTAAAAACCATGATATTAAAATAGAACTCTGATGAAGAGGCAAGTATCCAAATTTAACATGAACACCCCAGAAAAGACACCCCTATCTTTTTAATAAATTTTCAGATGAAGTATAGTGAAATATTAAAAACTCAGCACCCTCATTTAACATGCACCAAGTCATGAAACACATATAACACATATTCTGAACTCATTAAATATTAACAAGTAATAATGAGAGACCAGTGATTGTACAAGTAATCTATTACTTTAATTTTATTAATATTGAAATAAGAGGCAAGCTATACTGTATGAGAATATATACAATAGAATGAAATGCTTGTTAGATGTTTTTGACAGGATTATTAAAATATTCCACAATTTATTATATTGCAGATATATTTATCCCTACTTCTGGAAGTTAGTATGAGATGTAGTGTTTTAATTACTTACATTTCTGAATGTTCTAGTGATATTATAAAAAAAACTATTCTTACCTTAGATAATAATTTTTAAATCTAACATAAAAGTATCTAGATGTGATATAAAATATTGCAGTGTGGTTCTCAACCTGGAGTAATTTTGCCTCTCCCTGCAAGGAAACATTTGGCAACATCTGGAACATTCTTGATTGTAGCTGTTTGGGTGTGGGATGGTGATACTTGTACCTAGTAGTTAGAGACCAAGAATGCTGCTAAACATCCTGCAAAGTAAAAGATAGCTGTTACCCCCACTCCCACACCCCCAACAAAGAATTATCTGGACCAAAATCCCAATAATGCTAAGTTTGAACCTCCTTGACTTATGGTATTGATTCAAATTGAAATTGTAAAAAAGCAAATTCACTTAATTTAATGTATTTATGTGATTATAGCTTAGTGGGTGGCAAATAGATTGTAAAGATTAAATAACACTCTTTATGCATCAGATTTTCCCTTAATTCATTCAACAGTCTTTTTTCAGTACATGCATATGAAAATGGTTACTGACAATGTTAATTCTATGTTTATGTGAGAGCTAAGAACCAGCAAAAAAAAAACAGCAAAATACTCTCCTACTTATCTTTTGTCAGTGTATATAAATACTTTCTTAAATGTTATTATTTTAAAATGAGAATTTCTCTATATTTATCAATTAGAGGAATTTCATTTACTGACCCTTAGTATAAAATTAAAATCAGTAACAAAGAATAGAATATAAAACTGAGTAGGAAGTGTTCTTCTTTGGATGATGGTTAGGCCCAATTTTGCATCAGTTTGGAATCATGCAAGAAACTAAAACCTGAAAATGCAGCACATAGAATTCTGAAATGTTTATGTGAGATTTTCCTTCCTACTTCTAGATCCATACTTAATTTTCTTTTCCTGGAAGGAAACCTCAGATCTGGCATGCAGTTTCATCTCTCTTCATTTATATTTCATACTTCCCACCCACATATTTCCTATTTCTTAGGTGAGAATTGAAGGAAAATACAGAAAAAAATTAGTTTACTGTCACCAGGTCAAAGACAAGCAATAGTAGACAACAAAATGAGTACAGCTAGAGAGGTCTATAACTGACAGAGGTCTGTTACATTATTTCCAGATTAGTGTTGGTCATACAAAATATTGCTGTTTAGTTTGTAAGAACTTCCAAGAAATTTATAGAAGTAAATTTGCAGGTATCTGTTGATGATAAAAGATGAGATAAAGTGATGATATGAGATAAAAGGTACATATCTTTGCACAGTAGAGTTCAATTAAAAATGATAGTGGTTCATGCAGAATTCTATAGAATGAAGTAGAAAACAAAACAGTAAGCTCTTTACTCACCATAGTCTGAAAAATACTTTTGGGGACATTAAACAAACAACAAAAATGGAAGATTTGTAAAGATCTATGAGACTAGTATCCAATATTTAGCAATGATTAAAAGCTACCAAGAATGCCCTCTCCAGCTTGGGATAGTACAATTAACAAGAAACAGAGAACTTAGAAAGGCTTTGGGGAACAATGACAAGACAAAAATATAGCACAGTACACAGATAAAAATCTTAATATCTAAAATGGAATGGAAGAGTGCAATAAAATGTCATGATAATGTGGGTAAAAACTTATTTTCACACAATACTGATAGGAATATGAATTGATGCAGCAATCCTGGAACATAATTGAGCAATACCAATTAAAGTTTAAAAAGCACATCTTGTTAGTTTGTTGTTGATTAAGTCTTGATACTGACCACTCTGAAGATAATTTTGGGAATAGATGTGAAATGCATACTTAATTAAGATCTATAACAAGAGAAATAATTACATGTACAAAAGTTGTAATTTAACCCAGATATTTGTGTTGGTAGAAAACAAAATGATGTATTATCCAAGGAAGGCCTGTTAGAGGAGGTAGTCCTTGAATTTTGCCACAGGTTATAAAGCTTGGCATTTTATTTTCATCTCTATAGTGCAGTTGAAATAATTATAGTGAATGATATTATTTTTTCTAAAATGATTTTGTCATGTCCTCTATAATAAACATTAAAGTTTCATTTGCTGTTATTTGTTATTTGAAGATTAATCTGAAAATTGACTAAAATTGAAGAATAATCCCTAACTTTTATTCAGATAAGTACCCAGGTGAGACTATTTCTGTGGGCTTCACAACAATTTTCCAGTGCTGATAGGAATTTGTTTAATTCATTTTTCTGAAAATCAGAGACTAATGTTGCTATTCATATGAATAGAACAGTATTACAGTAATCTATTCATACAGACTAGTTGATAACAACAAATCATTCAACAAATTAATTATCCAAATACTTACTGAGCTACAGTGCACAAGGTATTATTCTAGGGGATAGAGGGTAGGGAAAAAAAATCCCTATCCCTATTGAGCTTATGACTTAGTAAGAAAAGAGAGATAAGAATCAGAGAATTAAAATTCTATAAATAATCATTTTAGATAGTGATAAGAGATAAGATAAAAAAATAAAAGAAAGGAGGAAATTAAGTGCAGGGGAATTGGTAGTACAGTAGTTGATTTTAAATGAGGTGCTCAGGGAGGGAATTAGAGAAATTTTACCCACTGACATAAGAAGAGAAGGCAATGTAGGCACAGAGGCAGAGATGGATGGAATCACGCAACCACAACCCAAGGAATATAGCCAGCAGAAGCCAGATGAGGCAAGGAATGGGTTCTTCCCTAGAGCTTCTAGAGACAAAGCCTGGTCCTTCTTGTAACTTTGATTTTAGCCCAGGGACACTGATTTAAGACTTCTGACCTTAAGAACTGTGAGAGAATAAGTATGTTTTTAAAAATAAATCAATTTTATTGATACATATTAATAAAGCATAAATCTGTCCAAAGTGTACAATCAACAGTATTCGGTGGAATCACATATTTGTGCATTCAGCACTTCAATCATTCTTAGAGCACTTTCATTATAACAATAATAATAATATAAACAAAAAGAAACAAAACTCATTACCTTTCAATCTCTCTATGCTATCCCTGCCATACACAGCTGCTATTCTTTTTCCTTCTCTCTAGTATATTTGTATTTATATTGCGTAAAAACAGCCTTTATATGCAATATCACCCATATTCATGTTTTACATGCAGTTTTACTAACTTATACAGTCCCATGTTACAGTTTTTAGCTTTCCTTCTAGTAATATACATGATCTTAGACTTTACCTTTCAAATACTGTCATATCCATGTGATAGCTCTGTTAGTTACAAACACCGTGATGTGCTTTCACCATTCCTATTCATTTCCAAAGATTTACAAACAACATTTTTAACCAATTCTGCACAGATTAACCCTCAGCTTTCCATTCTCTACCCTCCTCCCATTTTTCTGGTGACCCATATTCTTATAATTAACTCCATGAGTTACACAATATATTTAGTTCATAATAGCACAATTATATAGTATTTGTCCTTTGGCGTCTGGTTTGCTTCACTAAACAATCATGTCATCCAGGTTCATCCATGTTGTCACATGCTTCACAGCTTCATTTCTTCTTGCTGCTGCATAATATTCCATCACGTGCATACACCACAATTTGTTTATACAGTCATCTGTTGATGGACACCTGGGTTGTTTCCATCTTTTGGCAATTGTGAAAAACACCACTATGAATATCAGTGTGTCGATGTCTGTTCTTGTCACTGCTCTCTGTTCTTCTAAGTATATACCTAGTAGTGGTATTGCCAGGTCCCATGACAGTCTATATACAAAAGAGTCCTCCACAGTGGCTATACCATCCTACATTCCCACCAATAGTGGGAATAAGCGTTCCTATCTCTCCACATCCTCTCCAACACTTATGGTTTTCCAATTTTTAATAGCAGTCAGTCTAATAGGTGTGAAATGATAGCTCATTGTAGTTTTGATTCGCATTTGCCTAATAATAGTGATGTTGAATATTTTTTTCATGTGTATCTTCACCATTTCTATTTCTTCTTTGGGCAATTGTCTTTTCCCCATTTTTTAATCATTTAGTTTGTCTATTTATTGTTGAGTTGTATGATATCTTTGTATATCATGGATATTAAACCCTTATCTGACATGTGACTGCCAAATATTTTCTCAAATTGAGTTGGCTGCCTTTTCACTCATTTGACAAAGTCCTTTGAGGTACAAAAGTGTTTAATTTTGAGGAGGTCCACTTTATCTTTTCTTTTCTTTTTTGCTCATGGTTTGGGTGTAATGTTTAAGAAACTACTGCCTACCACAGGATCTTGAAGATGTTTTCCTACATTTTCTTCTAGGAGTTTTATGGTCGTTGCTTTTATATTTAGATCCCTGATCCATTTTGGAGTTAATTTTTATATAAGGTGTGAGATAGGAATCCCCTTTCTTTCTTTTGGATATGGCTATCCAGTTCTCCCAGCACCATTTGTTAAATAGTTCTGGATTTGGTTCCATTGGTCAATGTGTCTGTCTTTATACTAGACACATTATTGTTTTAAGCCACTGGTTTTTGTGGTAATTCGTTACCACACTCATAGGAAACTAATACAGGGGTGAGGATTCAAAGACTGCAGTAAACTCTGGGGACAGAGCAGGTTTGGAGAAGAAATACCAGGAGTACCTATGGGACACATTCAGTTTGAGAAGTCCATTAGACATCCAAGGGGAGATGTGAAGCAGGTAGTCATGAGTTTAGAGGAGAGTTCTCGGCTGTCTAGATAAATTTAGGAATTATTAACATGTAGATTAAAATTAAGCTGTGGTACCAGATGAGGAAGGAAAAAGAAAAGGTCCAATGACTGAGCTCTAGAATTTTCCAGTATTTAGAGATCAGGGATATGAGAAGGAGCCAGAAAAGAATGCTGAGAAAAGAGGGGTCCAAATGGTAAGAGAAAATAAGGCAATTTTGTTGCCCTGGAAAGTCAATGAAGAAAGTATTTCTAGGAGAATTGCATGATCAACTTTATCAAACGCTGTTGACAGGTTGAGATGAGGAGTGTGGAATGACTTTGGATTTAGGTACCGGGAGATTATTGATAAACTTTTGAGAAAGTTTTCAGTGGAATATGAGAGGATTATCTGACTGGACAGAATTCAAAAGAAAGTGAAAAAAAAAAGAAATTTAAGATCACAAATATAGGCAACAAATCCAAATGATGCCATTGAAAATTACAAGAATTTTTTTCTTTTAGTTACAGAGGTTAATCTAATTTATAAATGAAGGCAAGGGTAATAGCAACCAAATATGGTGATATCATGTATAGATAAAATTGCTGTCTAATTGAGCATATACTTACCTATAATGTCTTTAACTAAACAAAAGGGGATATGAGTGCAAATCTATTATAGATTATGCATTTCCAATATAATCATACTATCAGGTAGTCAGTTGATATAATATAGTGAAATAATTGTTTGTGATGAAACAGTATATAACACTTAATCTGTCTTCTCAGGAAAATATGTGGATTTTATACGATAAACCATGTGATGTTTTGTAAAATAAATTTACTTATTTTATTAAAATTTTACATTTGTTGATTTATCCTGATGATTTTGCCTCTCTCCACTCTAGCTTTGTAATAAATATAGATGAAAGCCAGAAAACTATAAATGCAATGGGAAGAGAGATTGCATGTATTTTAATCAATATAACATTCCCACTGTGGAGAAGAGTGCCTGAGATGTAGTAAGTGCTCAACAAACATTTATTGAATGAAGGAAAAGTTAAGTTGATGAAAGAATTTCTACACATCCTTCAGTTTTTCTTCTCAGTAACTTGGATGGCTTTAGACTGATCCTCAGTTTTCTCACCTTTAAAGTGGAAATATTTCTATTCACCTCACAAGATTACTGTGAGGATTTAAGGAGATGAGAATTTTAGCATTTAAAATACTATTCAAGTACATTATTTTGAAAAGAGTGGAGGAATGACTACAGCGTCCTCTGAGGCCCCTCCATACTATATTCAAGGCAGTTGTTATTCTACCTGTTTACATCAAGTCTCTTACATTTGTTTTCCTTCAAAATAGTTACTGAAGGAGGGGGTTGTGGTTGCATCACTCCATCTATTGACCCCATTCATTTTTCCCTTTGTGAGTTTATTGATTTTTATATCATTATATTATTGATATCTCAGAAAAGATTTAAGACAAATTCATGCCCCCAAATTGCATCTTATATTTGAAGTCTGACAAACATTAGACTTCTAATAGGATATTGAGTTGCAAATTGTATAACCTCACCTTTGCCATCCTATGTTCTATATATCTGGTTTTACTTTTATGAAATCAAAAATCTCTGCTTTCTCCAATTTGTTAATTGTATTTTCTCAATACACTTGTAACATGGCAATATTTTTATTGCCACCAAACCTACTCAATTCTAAGTGATTTGAAATCATATTTGCATGTATAATATCCAGCACAGTTTTCCTCTCATCATGAACATTTAATAAATATTTGTTAAATAAACACATGAATGAATGGATTTGACCTCATGACATACTTTTATAGTTGGTAAAGATACTGCTATTGACATTTTGCAAATGGTTTACCAGAGGCACAGGTTAATTGTTTATCAGGAAAAGGTAATGATGAAAGTCATACTCAAGATCCCCAGCCCTGTCCTCACTGAACCAGATGAAAATATCATGATTTCTGGAGCTAAAATCATATATGTCTTATAGCTTATAATTATTTAGAGCCTCTGCTTTCCATAAGCCTAATAATAATTGTCTCATTCGTACAGGAAATTTAAGTCCACGCATTACAGTTATTAGAGATTTTTAAGATACAGTAATACTATATCCCAAGGGTGACACCTATTCTGAAGCTGCCTTATTATTACTTTACTTATGACAAGAAGTTAGCAATGAAGAACAAGTTGCTGTGCACAATGTCTCATTCCTTGATAGCTGAGGATATTAATTCATGAGCTGCAGGCAAGTACATTGATCTCTCTAGCCATCCAGAAATAAAATGTCATGTAGAGCAACTACTTCTTCGTTGCTATTCTGGCATAGTTTTTCCCTCTCCTTTGACATTTTTTTCTCACATTCAGAATAAAAATGTACTCACTCTTTTCCAAGGAAAGATGGCAAATGTGACTGCAGGTTTGTAGGTACTCAGCCTCATTAGTGCCCTGCTTGATGAGTACTGTGATATGCCTCAGGTAAAAAAATATATACCATGGCTGCCAGCTCCTAGTAAACAAAAGTTTTCATCTCCATCTACATTAAATTAAAGTACCTCCCCTCAGATTGACTCCAAAGAGACCAAGGTCATTCCTGGAAGGAAGCCCAGTCAGGCATATGGTGGAAAATATGGATGAAAGGGCAAAACACATATGACCTTTCTACAAATCATTTCAAGTAACATTCCTTGATAATGGACAGGTAAATTAACATTCAGCCTGTGCAAATCATACTCATTTCCACAGATAGTGTCAGTATCCTTGAATATAGTACAACAGACACACACACACACACACACACACAAGTATTTACTTTAACCACCAATATTCCAGAACCCCTACTGAATATAGAATGTAGTACTGAGCAATGCAAAGGAGAGACATTGAGCTAGAGGGACAAAATCCCAACAACTAAAAATAATTCAAGTGAAGTGAGAAGGTAGGAAAATATGCTATCTTATGCAAATATATAAAATAAATATGGGCACAAACAAATGTGTAAATATGGACTATTTGCATAATATAGCCATCTGTTGAATATTTAACCTCATAGTGCTCTCATACTTTGCCATAAAGCTTCCAAACAAATAAATCACAGAATGAGGAAATTAACTTTGTGGTTGAGTGTAGGAAAAATGGAAAGTATTATGAACTATTTTGTTTTTATAGCAAATTAAAGAATTATGTACCTTAAAGTCAGAGATATCTGGGTTCCAGTCTTTCCAGTGTCTTACTTCCTTGAACATGTAAGTGTCCTCCCTAAATGTCAGTATGCTCATATAAAAGCTTATATGAACCAAAATCCTTTCAAAGGGTTTTGTGAGATTTAAACAAGAAAATGTACATAAAACATAGTATCTGAAACAGTTACTCAAAACATATTGGAGGCAATTATTAAGAAATTAATTTATGGATGCAACATAAATAAGATTTAAATTCTGAGTTAGCCATATTTTCATTTAAAAAAAATATATTCAGCATGCTATTTAACTCCTCTGAGTCTCAGGTATAAAATAGAATAATAAGATTCAGTAATTTTTCCTCTTATGTGCTTCAACGTAGCACTGTGCTTACTTTTTATTATAAAATGTTCCACACTACTATATGATTACTTTCACTTCTCTACATTCGCTAGAAGAATCAATGCTCCTTGTCAGAAACTGTGTCTTATTTGGTAACATATATCCAGAATCCATCACAGAGAAGCAATCAATATATATGCATTGGATCAATGGCTGAATTAATAGCATTTTCTTCTTAAGGTTATCATCTATGGAATGGCTCTTAGAAAATAATCATAAAGAATAGTTATGATTATTTTCTCTATTTCAGGTCCCAACCAGTTTTGAAGTACACAAGACAAAATAAATCCAAGTTAGAAAGAATATTTTTTAAAAAGAAAAAAAAACAAATTTTTTTTACTCAGTGTCTATAGACTGGCCAAGAAAATAGAGAAATCCAAAGAAGTTTTACAACAATAGAATAGATGGAAACAGACAGACCCAGGAACTGCATCCCAGGAGACAAAGGGTTTAGATAAACTGGCTAATCTATTCTTACCGGGCCAGCTCAAAGAATTGAGGTTTGGACCTGTACAAAATAATGGATTAAGAAGCAGATAAGGATGTGGCATGTTGCAAAATGTTTTATTCATTCATACAACAATCATCTGTTCAGCAAATGAGCATCGAATAGGGTGACCACCTCTTTCTGAGGTGGTAGCTTTTAAAGAGAATCCTAAAAGATAAGAAAGGGATACCTTTATGAGAATGAGAACAGCATTCAGGACAAAAGAAAAGCATATGAAAAAGCTCCAGTATAACAAAATCTCAGCATGCTCAAGGAACTGAAAAAAGACCAGTATCTTTGAAAGTAACAAATGTGAGGGTTGTTGGAGAATGGCATGAATCTGGAGAGATAAGGACGTTGAGCCTCCTATGTACTAGATGCTGAGTATGAAGTATGAGCAAGACATGTAAGTATATGCTTTCATGGGTCTCGGATTCTGGTTAAGGCAGTCAGACAAAACTAACAAACAGTAAAGAAAAGTCTGTTATGCATAGAATTAAACCTAGTTGATATTATAAAGAGTGACTGGATACCAGGTTTGATGATCAGGGAAGCCCTTTCTTAGAATATAAAATTTAATCTGTAATCTGAATGACAAGAAGAAGTCAACCAGGCAGCAGAAATAAAACAGTGATAATTAAGTTTCTAATATGGGAAAGAGTTTAGGTTTTCTAAAAAATGGAAGGTCATGTGATTATATAATTGAACATAGGGGTAAGAGGAAATTTGAATTAAAAAATAAGACCCAGATCATGTAAGGCTTTAAAAACCAGGCAAAGGAGGCTAAATTTTACTCTAAGTGAAGTGTTAAAAGTAGTTAAATTGTCAAGTAAGTTAAAAACAGAAATGTGACTATTAGATTTTGCAACATGGAAGTCTCTGTGATCTTGGCATGGCAGTAGAGTTATGGGAATAGAAGTCCCACTGGAAGGACATGATTTTGAATTATAAAGCAAGGAAGAAGAGATAGGTTATATAGACAATTTCTTTTATAAGAAAATTTGGTATGGAAGAAAATAATAATCTTAGCAATGACTTAAAAAAAAGTCTGTACTTTTTGTCTAATTTTTCCTTCCAGAAATAATCAGCTTCTCAGGTACAATTATGGGGAAGCTGTTTATCTTTCAGGGTTTGATTTTTCCAAGTTATTAAGATGGAGAAAGAATGAGGAAAGGAATTATGTGTATTCCTACGTATGGAATGATAATAATGATACATCATAGAATCCTGGCTGGACAAATAAAAATCAACCTGGAAGAGGTTTATGGATAATGATAGTTTGGTGGTTTATATGGATTCTAGAGTTACAATTATGGCAATAGGTTACTAGTATAAATGAGTTCAAATGATGGAACACTGTGTGTGGCAGGGGAGAAAGGTTTTAAAATTATTTCTTTTCAACTGTTTCTGATGAAGGCTGTATACAAGATTTAATGACAAATATAGTTAGGTGAGATAAATAAGAAGGAAAGTTCACTAAAATAGCAGAGGTGAAGAAACTGAAAACTAAGACATCCATCTGGAGAATGTAGTCATAAAGAATGATAATATGAAGAGATAAGAATTTAAATAAATGGTGAAGGATGACCAGGAATAAGAACCTCACAGGAATGAGTTAGGATTCTGGTTATGTGTATTGTAGGAGTTAGCTTTATCATGATTTTTAAATTTGATCCCATTTCTAAAAAGCTGATAGCAAACATTAGTTTATAGTGATGATTACAGTAAGAAACTCAGAAATTGGAAGTAATTACTAATAATATCATATGTAATTATTTAATTACTATTTAATATTTATGCCAGTGTAGAGTTTTATCGAATAAGAAAGTTGTTCAGAGTTCTCTTAACATTTCCCTTAGCTGGTCAGAGAGCTTAATTAAGAAGGATTAATTTAAACCAATAAACCAAAGTTATCCTCATTGAACAAATCCCAAGATATATTTCCCGTGACTTCAAACTAAGTCTTTCTTAGTTTGGAAGGACTATGTGCCTCTTAGCAAAGACGGTACTTTGAGACATCTCTAGGGAGGAGGACTGAATGATAATTAATGGGTTAAAATTTACGAATCAGCACTTCAACCAATGGCATCCTACCCTAATTTAAATGGAAAGGAGGATAGTCTATTTTGGGAGGAACCAAGTCTATTTAAGGGGCAGAAAACTTGTACATGAACATTTTTTATCATGAAATTTAGCTCATTCCATGGGTACAGTTTGAGAGCATATTACTTCATTCATATCTCTGATAGGATACTAAGTAAAGCCTTTTCTTATTCCATATCAAAAACTTAAGTCACAGGATTGTAGAGCAACATACAGAGAACAGCTGCTTCCCATTGGAGGAATGAAAGTAAGAACAATGCCTTTGGAGACAAACTTGAATTCAAATGTTGGTAACCCACTGAATCTTGCTTTCTTTTCCCCTCTAATAATAATATATCATCAACCTACTCACAGAGAATCTTTATATATAAAGCACTAAGCACATTAACTGACATATTATAAATATTTTTATTGGTAGTAACAAACTGTCATTATGAGGTAGATATTGTTTTGTAAATCATTCTATTATCCTTTACCACAAGGTTAGAGAATGATTTATACACTGATTCAGGGAGTAAAGCTCTTCTCTATGTCATACTCCATTAAGAGGGTCCCAGAAAGTCCATGAAATATGCCCTTGAAATAACCATAGGAGTTACTCTACTTTATCAAAATTCCAAGTCAGAACCTTTCCTAATGTGGATGAAACTGAGTAGCTGAATTGAAAATAGAAAACATATATATATATTTTGTATTTGTTGAATGAAAAGATCATTGATCAATGCCCTGGTTCTATCTTTTGCCACCAGGTGATAAGCATACCAGGTTCTATCTTTACAAGTCAGAAATAAAGTGTCATTTAGTCAACAATGCAGAGCTACTTTTTGTTTGTTTTATTTATTTTTTGGTATTTACCAAGTAACCTGTGATAATAAAGTCAAAATTTTCATTGTTTTACTTAAAATTTTCATTTTTTAATGCACTGAATCTTGAACCAATTTTGATTAGAAATCATTCCTTTATTAAAAAGAATAATGCCATACTTAAGGGTACATAGCAGTATAATACCATTTTTATCCCCAATCTAGCCAACCTAAATAACCCAAGTAATTTAGTCACAAATATAGGAAAACTTGTCTACAGATAGGAGGTTATTGAATTATAGTAGTGTATTGTACAATATGGAAGGAAGGAAGGGAAGAAGGGAGGGAGGGAAAAAGGAAGAAAATGATGGAGGAAGGAAAATGGAGGCAGGATGAGAAGGAAGGAGGAAAGTAAGAAAATTTGACTCAAGAGTGTATGTGATCCAGCTTCAAGCTAGACGATCTGAATGCAGGGATGCCACAAGTGATTTTAGCATATGATTGTGTAATACTGGCATTAGATATCGGATAGCAGGAAGAATTTAGGACTATTTGATTAAATTGTAGAAAGAATTTTATCTTTAAGGGAATACAAAAGTGATAATTGGATGGCTCAGAAATGGCAGCAAATGTAAAAATTTTAACTAATAGCTTACTTCTTGTCACTCGAAAGGAGCACTATATTCTTTAAAATGATATACGTGATGTCTTAGTAACAAAGTACCACAAACAGGTCACTTAAAACAACAGAAATTTATTGTCTCACAGTTATGGAGGCTAGAAGTCCAAAATCGAAGTGACAGAAGGGCCGTGCTTCAATTGAAGTCCAGAAGGAAGAATCTGTTCCACAGTCTTCTAGTATCTCCCACTTTCTGGTCATTTTCCAGGATACTCTGCCTCAGTCGTCACATAGCATTCTCCTTTCTATTTCTCTGTCTGTGCCCAAATTTCCTTTTCTCATAAGGATACCAGTCACAATGGATTTGGGGTCTCCCTTTTCCAATATGATCTCATTTCACATTGTCTAATTCCACCTGTAATGACCCTGCTTGCAAAGAAGTTCACATTCTGAGGTACTGGGACTTAGAACTTCAATATTTACCTTTTAGGGGGACACAATTCAATCCATAACAGCCTACTTAGGCCCCTCATGTCCTTCCTACATGCAAAAGATCCCAATATCCCAAATGCCTTAAGAAATAATGCATCGACTCTGTGACCAAAATCTCATTTAAATCAGTTATGGGTATGGCCCATCCTGGGGCAAAATTCATGTCTACCTTTGAACCTGAGAGAGCTATAAAAAAATTATCTGCCTCCAAAATACAATGATGGGACAGGCATAGATAGACATTTCCATTTCAAAAGGAAGAAACTGGAAAGAAAAAAAAGAGGTCATGGCTGCTAAGCAAATCCAAAAATCCAAAGGGTAAATTCCATTATACTTTAAGGCTTGAGAGTAATCTTTTGTGGCTTGATGCTCTCTGTCCTTCATGCCTGCTGTACCACCCTCTCCAAAAATTGGGATGGAGACCACACCCTCTTGGCCTGAGAATATCACTTTAAACAAGACTTTTGCCTCCATGGCTCTGCCCTTGGAGGCATTCTTCCTTCATTTTGTCACATCTCTGTCCCTTCCAGTCCAAATGGCAGTGTTTATGCCGACACAAAAATCTCAAAGAAAAGAAAAGAAAAAACTAATAACTTTGTTGGTCTTTCATGGAGTACAAGCCATCAGATGAGTGCGTCCACCACAAATCATTCCTGCATAAACACATGTCCATTTCTGGCTTCTTCTGAGATGGCTGATTGAAGGCACAAGTCATATACCTAATCTCTTTAACAAATTGTTGTCCAGCCACAACCTTGGCCCTATTTCCAGAGCACATTAACTGGACAGGCAAAGAATTTTCCAAATCATCAATTTGTGGTTCCTTTTTGCTTATCAGTTAACTCTTAAATTTAGCTCTTTCCTCTAACATTTCACTCTTAGCAGGAAGAAGAAACCACGCTTCTACACTTTGCTTAGAAATTTCCTCAGCTAAGAATCTAAGCCTATCTCTTACAAGTTCTACTTTCTAGTCAATGCTAGAACTTGATTCAGGCAGGTTCTCTGCCACTTTATAACAAGGCTCACCTTTCCTCCAAATTGAAATAGAATACTTATCATTCTCTTCCAAGCCTGCACCAGAAGCACATTTAACGTTTTATTTCTACCAACTGTCTCTTCATGGCAATCTAGGTTTTTCCTATCAAACACATCAAAATTCTACTGGTCTCTACCTATTAACCAATTCAAAACCATTTTCACAATTTTAGGTATTTGTTACAATTGTGCCATACTTCACAACACTTAAAACTGTCTTAGTTTGCTAAGGCTCCCATAACAGGCGGCTTAAACAACAGAACTTTATTGTATTACACTTCTGGAGGCTACAATTCTGAAATCAAGGCTCATGCTTCAATTGACGTCCACAGGGAAGACTGTTCCATGATTCTCTGCTGGATTCTGGTAGTTTGCAACTCATAGTATCTTCTGCCTCGGTCATTACATGGTTTATTCTCCCACGTCTCTCTGTCTTTCTGTCCAAATTTCTTCTTCCTACAAGGATACTAGTCCTTAATGGATTAAGGGCTTACACTACTCCAGTACTGATTTTATTTTACCTAATTCCATCTTTAATATCCCATTTCCAAATAAGGCCACATTCTGAGGTGATGAGGATTAGAAGTTTAAGATACCTTTTTGGGGCCACAATGCAATCTATAATGTATGACATGATAAGCAAAAAGTTTTTAGAGTGAGTTTTGCATGCAATATATAATTTTTGGATGATTTCCTTAAAATTGCTTTGTAATAAAATTTTTATAAACTAAGCATTATTAGACTTGTTTTACAGCATACATTAAAAAAATGTATGCTGAGGAAGTCACGGGCATACTCGGCTACCACCTCCCTACTTTAGCCTACCCTCCTCCTTTTCCCTTCTTGCTTGTTTGTGTGTGTGTAGATATTTTAATGTTTCCATTGCATAGCCTGGACAAGAAAATAGGTCTAATGGAATGACCTGACCATACTTTAAACTCCAAACCAGGAATAAGCTGGTCCAGCTGCTTTCCAGGGTGAGAACTCTCAGTGGCAGGGCTCCCTATCCCTGGGGTATATAAATACCCATCTCTTTGGCTGTACCAATATCTCTCATCTCTAACACAAAGTGGAGCATGCAGAGCAACCATCTACCAAAGTTGATCAGGGCAGTTGGCCTCCCCAGGAGATCAGCCATGATGGGATCTTTTCCCCTGCTCTTTTGGACCCTTTGTGCTGTTTAAGTAATAAAACAGTCATTTAGTCAATGTTTCTGTTGTGCCTGAGCCTCTGTTCCCACTATGCAGCATGTAGCAACTCGCTCCACAACCTGGTTGTTATTATATAGTTTTCTCCCAGGATATTGTAAGATTTCTCCTTACATACGATAATAACTAACTAAAGTCAATTCATAGAGGCCTAAATCCATTCTGGCCAGCAAGACTTGGTGATACCAAAAGAACATAATATCCCAAATGAGCAAAGATTGCATGACTCAGAGAAGAGGTTGATCAGTCTGTTATAAATAGAATTAAAAAGAAAAAGAGTCAAATATGCCCATCCAGACACCTTGGGAGAAGGAACCGTAAGGTTGTTCATTATAAAACCATCAGTAAGCACCAGACTGTCTTCTGAAATGGTGGCAGAAACAGAGAGGTTATTTGTGACTACAAACTATCTGAAAGTTATGATCTGTCTGGCAGTGTACATCTGGAAACAGGGTGATAATAGCTTCTGACTGATATGAATATTTGTATTCTCATGACAATATTTCTCAGTGTAAATTAATAAATTAACATTCTGGATTCTGGATATTTATTGTGTGTATATGTGACATATCTATATCTATATCTTTATTTATATATCCATATCTATCTATACCCATATCCATATCCATATCTATATTTATGCAAACCTTTGAGATTTCTTGGGAAAATCTGCAAAATGTCTCCTGGCAAGGCTGTACCTTATTGCATTGTAAAGACTTCTTTTCATCTTGGAAATATATTTGAGTCACTTTAACTAAAATATAGGAATCTGTGTTAAACTCATGTAACTATGACCCTCAGTGGCCTGTTTATTTCGAACAGGAAACTGGAAAACTTTTAAACATTAAAATTTTAAATTTTAAAGGAATTATGAGATTCAGATGTTTGTTATTATTATCACAAGTTGGGGAAAAAATAATTTTGTGTTATGCTGTCCAGGGAACACTAAAAATATAGATTAATTGCCCCTAAATTACCATACAGATATTATTATACAAATATAGGCCTTAATTTCTAAAACAACTGAATTAATAATAAATTTAGCATGAGAAATTAGTTTTAACCTAATAATATACACTAAACCAAAGGACATTCAATATTTTGCATTCCCATGTTTATGTATATAACACTCTTCCAGGTACTACATTAAAATTGCTTTAGGTCCATCTCTTATGTGTTCATTCATCATCCCTGGACCTATCATAAACTATATTATTAGTGATTAGCTGATATTAATATGACAGTGTCTTGGGTTAGGTGAGTGAAATACCTGCCCCAGGCACAAAATATAAGGGTGCACCAAAAATTCAAATAATCAAGATAAACAGTTTAATGCAAAAATTATAAACAAATATAACTAATGTGAAAAAATACAAGATCAACAAAATAGCAAATAAAGATATTATCTGGATTACTGATTTTTCCTTTTGCCTTAGACTCCAGTATGGCTTGTCATACCACAGTTCAATAACATTTATTGATTATTACAAACTCTGGCTATCATAAATTCCATTGGTAATATATTTTACATCTCACAGGGTAGAAAAAAAATTTAGGCAGCAAGGAAAACACTAGATCAGGCCAATTTCATATGACCTTTGGCATTTATTTTCCACTAAACACTAGATCACCAGACTCTGAAATGAATAATCTTTAAAGCTCCCTGCATATTTGTATCATTCCTCTGGATTCAAATTCATGGATGGAAACATAATTGGCAAAGCCCAGGACTGACACATGTGTTCTAGATGACCAGGATTAGATAGAGCTAAATCTTGCTTTCTATCAAGACCACACAATGGAAGATCTACTGAAATAAGGAATATATTCAGCTGCTACACAGTAATAAAATGGTCAATGTCTATTACATTCATTATTGTCTAGAGCCCTGGAATGTATCAAGAGTGAAATTAGATAATTGCCAGTTGCTTAAAATGGAAGGATAAAAAACAAAAAACAAAAAAGAAGTATGATAAGAGCAAGAATTGATTTTGAAGTGACCATACTTATTTCTAAGATGGGTGATAACATCAGAAACTTCAGCTAATATAGATAAAGGAGTATAAGCTAATTGGGAAGAAGCAAATATATTCCTCAAAGAATAGAAGGCTGTTTACTTGGTACTGAAACTTATAATCGCTCAACTAGTACTTGAAGAAACTTTTGCTTAATAGAAAAAAAAATCAAATTCAAGAGACTATAGTGAATAATTCAAAGAAAATACTAACCTTTAGTCCATCATAACATATGTACTAAATATACCATTCAATAATGTGTGCTTACATCTCCTCAGTTGATTGTCTATTTAATCAGCCATAGATGCAATCAACTCACTGATGATTTAAGTCTGTAAAATGTCCTCATAGTCCTATTTGGCCAGTGCGTGCTTGAACAAACAATTGGGCACCATTACCTGACCAAGTTAGTGCGTGAGCCTAACCATCACAGTCCACCCCTTGTCAACTTGTCTGCCATACACATGACCTTAAACCACACTTTATCTCTAATAAAAGAAATAACTGATATATATTTTTTCTGCCTAACAATATTCAAATGCCCTGCATATAACCAGAAATGCACTAAATCCCTCCAGAATAGGGTTATAAGTCCTTGGGTAATATTCATTCTTAAACTTGACATCCTAAAACTTAAATGCTATGACATGAAAATTATGTCACATGATAAGGGGATAAGGGAAGGATGAAGACAAAAATAATTGTTTCAGGGACATATAAAAACATACTCATAACAAAACAAGGAAGAAATATCCATGACCATTACACACCTCATTTCTGTAACTGGTCACATTGTAATCATTCATATTTATCACTACCTTCTTCTACTACTCATTTCATGTTCCCTTTACCCTCAGCAAACACTTCAGCTGGCCATGGTTTTTGCCTAGTGGGATGACCCAAATGTTCCTTCTTTAAGTTTCTGGGCCATTGCTAGTCCTGCCTGGATTGGGTTTTTGCAGTTTTCCATTGACTTTAATAACAGGGCATGGTAGTAATAAGAGATGCCCTAGGGGGTCTCCTGTACTCCAAGCAAACTCTTCTTTACCTCCATTGTGTGGTTGCAGTCCTATTTGCTCTTGATAGTCAGGATCAATCACCCCATCCAGTACAGTAATTCCCTTCTTTACCTGTTGATTTAGAGGCATGAGGAACCCAAAGTAGACAGATGGCAGTCTTAACTTCCAGTTCAATGGAATAGCTGTTGTGCTTCCTGGTAGAAACATTCTCCTTTTGGTACTAAGACCTATAGATCAACATTGCTTAAAGTAGCAGGGACATGAAGCAAAAATTTTCCTAGTGGATCATTAAGAGTAATAGTAAGTGATGCCACTTCCATTTCTACCACTTGATTTATGGACTTGTGAATACTAGTTATGGGAGAAACAGCACCATAGAATTGGATGCTGATTTAGAACATACACAGCCTTCTGGAGAACACTGCCCCAGCCCTGCAAGGTATTGCCACCTAATTGGTGTCATAATTGAGTCTTCAAAAGGCCATTCCACCATTCATCAATCCAGCTGCTTCAGGATGATGGGGAACATGGTAAGACCAATGCGCATTCCCACACATCATTTGCTGTGGAGTGGGTTCCTTGATCAGTAGCAATGCTGTTTGGAAAACATGACAGTGGATAAGGCATCTTGTAAGACCACAGATGGTAGTTTTGGCAGATGCATTGTGTGCAGAGAAGGCAAACACATGTCCATAGTATGTGTCTATTCCAGTTAGAACAAATCACTGCCCCTTCCATGGTGGAAGTGGTCCAATGTAATCAGTCTGCCATGAGGTATCAAGCTGACCACCTTGGAGAACTGTGCCATATTGGGGACTGAATGTGGGTCTCTGCTGCTGGCAAATTGGGCACTCAGCAGTGGCTGTAGCCAGGTCAGCCTTGGTGAGGGGAAGTCCATGTTGCTGAGCCCATGCAGAACCTCCATCTCTACAACCATGGTCACTTAGTTCAAGAGCCCATTGGACAATGACTGGAGTGGATAGGAAAGAGGCTGACTGGTATTAACTGAAAAGGTCATCTTTTGATCTACTTTTCAGCAAGCTACCTGAACAAACTCTTATTGTCTTTTCTAACTCCTCAAGCTTCAACATTGAATCCAGAGTCTCTGCTTAGTGGGCCCTCATCAATAAATTCAGCCTGATTCAAATTTATATTATTTCCACCATTATCCCATACCCTTAATATCCTTTCTGACACACATTCCCCTGATTTCTGTCTTTATAAATTGGAAAATTCATACAATTCTTTTGAAGTATAATGTAATTCCTCATGGGTAACACTTTGTACTTCACCTTCGGGGACCTATTTGGACTTTAGTCTAGTTATAGGTCTGGAAGAAAAGAGGGATGGTGGTAGTGAATAACAAGAAGGATTAGAAGTGTTTGCAAGCCAATTACCTCAGGGCATTCTGTTGCAGTTTCATATATTGAGACAGGTGAAGGTTAGATAGCAGACTCCTTGGGGGCAGACTGGAGGTCCAGTGGCTGTTTCCTCAGGGCAGTTTGTAAATAGGGAAGCTGTTTCCACAGGGCAGACCATTATAGGCTTATCTGGCAAAGATTCAGCAGAATTCAGGGTTTAAATGTCCTCACTGCCATCATTATCAACATATATATTTCCATCCCAATTTTCAGGATTCCATTCCTTTCTAATCAATGCCCTCTCTTTAACAGCAAACAACTGCAAGGTTGAAATTTTACTTGCCCTTGAAACTCTGCTACTGGCACAATGAGACTCTGGGTCTGATTTGCAGTGATCTCAACTCTGCAGCTGTACAAAGCAGGATTTTCTTTCACAGCACACATAGAAACTTTCATATGGTTTATGTAGAACTTAAGTTGTAATATGAAGCTTTTCAGCTCACCCCTTTCTTTGTAACTGGATCCAGTGTATTTAACAACACCAACCAATATCACTGTACCTTTTAACCCCACAAAACTTTGTTAAGGTGTCAAAAACATTTTCACCCAAAGCCCTGCTTCTATTAGCATGGAAGTAGTCATGTCCAGTGGTGATATTTTGCATATCTCTATTGCCAACTCACACCATGGATTATCAGTTGCTTCTTGATTATTAGAAACATAATCATTAGTGCCTTTGAATCCAATCAGAATACAAAGCCAATTGCAAAAACCCCAGAACCAATTCAGAAATCCCATTTTTAAGATTCTGTTTCTCAAGAATAACTCCAATTACCAAGCTGTATCAGTCAGAGTTCTCTAAAGAATTGAACTGACAGGAGATATCTGTAAATATTATGAGATTTTATAAAATTGTCTCATATAACCATAAGGATACATGATTCCAAATTCCATTGGACAGGCTGTAAGCCATTAACTCATGAAGCTCCTCAATGAGTTTCCCAGGAGAAGCTGGCTGTCTGAAGTAGAGATAGGAATTCTCTCTTCTGACTGCTGAAATCAATTCTCTTTTTAAGGCCTTCATCTGACTGGGTGATATGTCTCTCATCACTGAAGGCAATCTTCTCAGTTGATTGTAGATGTAATCAGTCATAGAGGCAATCAATTCACTGATGATTTAAGTCCATGAAATGCCCTCACAATTCGACCTGTGCTTGTTTGACCAAACACCTGGGCACCATTACCTGGCCATGATGACATATGAGCCAAATCATTACAGAAGTATTTTTGCTTCATGGGATATGATCGCTAATTAAAGCAACTTCTAAAATGATTTTTTTTTTCTCACACCACAAAGGATACTGAAAGTAGTACTTGATATTTCAATTAGCTAGGCCCTCTAGATAAGCATCTCTTTGATTTTCTTAGTTTATCCCTCAGTGTAAAAGGATGGCTACCGCAACTCCACATCACATACTTTTACAACTACAAATTTAAAAATAAAAGGAGGGTATGGGGTCTGAGCAGAAAATTTGAGTTTTTTATAGCAGAGATGAAGATATTTCCTATAAATCTATCAGCAAACAGGTCCGTTCACCTAATTGATCAAAATTCAGTAGTGACTACCCTAAAATGGAAGTGAGGCCACAAAGTGAATTTCTGGCAAAGAGGAATATGGGTTATCATGTAACTGGGTGTTTTGGTACCCAGAACACATTCAGACTCACCTAATAAACATGGTAACAATAGATGAAAGTTGGCAACTATCAGTGTCTCCATAATTTTTCAGAGTATATCTGTTTTCATAGTAATTTAGTTTTCATTGTGTCTTCCCATGAAACTCAAAGCTCTTTGAGATCAAAGACTGGGACTGACTTGCTCACTATATTCACAATACATAGGGTATAAAAGTGAAACACAATGATCACCTAACTCGAGATTTTTTTCAAAATTCAAATTTTACATAGGAATGTTAATGGGCATGAAAATAATATGCTTAAACCAATTGTTCTTGGCTGGGGACAATTTTGTTCTTCAAAGGGCAGTTGGCAATATCAGGAGATATTTTTGAAGATCACAACAGGAGGGGGGACATGCAATTGGCACATTTCAGGTAGCAGCTGGGAATGTTGCTAAATATGCTACAATGCACAAGCAGTCTCCTACACAGACAACTTGTCTGGTCCACATTGATGTGGCAGCTGGTCCATGTCAGTAGTGCTGGGATTGAGAAACCTTGGCTTGAATTTATTTCACTTAATGTGTAATATTCTGAAAAAGATGAAACACAGCTTCAGCAACCACATTTCTTATTTGGCCTTCACTACTCTTCTACCACCTGCTGGCCTAAAGAAAGAAATTAAATAGATACATCATGGAAAGGGAAGATACAGAATATGCACCACTGTTCAAGAAAAAGTGAGCTCCTTTTCAATCCCCAGGAAGCCGCATTTCCTGCCCAAAAAGTTTGGCTTAATAGCAAAAAAAAAAAAAAGAAAAAAAAACCAGAATAAGAGTAGTACTTCTGTGTTCTGGGACCCAAAAATTTGTACATTATTGATACAAAGCAAAAGTGGGTTCCTTTCTCCCAAAGGATCTTTAAGTCTAATTCCTGAGACACTGGGGTTTCAAAGATGGAAAGAGTTTATTTGGTTGTACAAGCAATGTAGCACAGTGGTCTCATGGCCCAAAACTGCCTCCCCGATCTTCAGAAGTTCTAATATTTTATAACATCAGTGCTAATGAATAACTAAGGCGGAGCTCATCACAGTTTAGTTCATTAATAAACTATAAGAGGCTGAAAAAATAGGGGTAAGTACCAAACCAGGGTGAGTCACAAAGTTACAATCATTATCAGAAGTCAAGCTTCTGGGATAGGAAAGCACAAGGTAGAGGTCAATCACAAGGTTTTCATATGTTTATTAAACAGAGGTGGGTGGAGTGGTTACCATCCCAATAGTAAGAATATACAATGGTGAGCCTAAACTATATACGAGAGTAAGATCAATCTAGAATTACCATCACAAACATAAGCATACACAAGTTTGAAGTTAAGTTTGAATAACCATAAAACAGGGGTGAGACCACTCTAGCTAGATTCAGTAATTTCAGGTATTAACCTTGCTGTTTTATAATACAAAAGCATCTATATAATGATTTAGTAATTGTAATTATTTGTTAATTCTTAACCCTCAGTTACATTATGATTAATGTTAATTCATCATTATATTCACTAGCAATAATTAACAAGAGTAATAAATTACTAGTTAATAAATACCGAGGAATCTTAGGATGGTGAGCCTCCGATAAGACTAGAAGCTTTGCAAGAAATATCTGTGTAATTTTTTTTTGTTCTTTTTTAATGGGTGATTCCAGTTATCCTTATGATTCTAAGGCACTTCCCTGAGAGTATTATTTTCCTATGGCTACTATAATAAATTAACAACAATAAAAAAATGATAGCTTAAAACAACAGAAACTTATTCCATTGCAGTTCTGGTGACCAGAAGTCTAAAATCAGGATGTTGGCAGAACCATGCTACATCTGCAGCTCTAGAGGAGACTTTTTCCTTACCTCTTCCAGTTTCTGGTGGTTATTTGCAATTCCTAGGCTTCCTTAGCCTCTGACTATATCATTCCAAGCTCAGTCTCTAACTTCACATCACTGTCTTCTCTGTGTGTCTGTTCTCTGTGTGTCTCATATGGACACTTACCATTGGATTTAGGGCTCTCCTGGATAATCTAGGATGATCTCATTTCAAGATCTTTCACTTAAGTATGTCTAAATAATTATGTCTACAATATCTATTTTCCAATTAAGGTAACATTTACAGGTTCTAGGGATTTGATGTGGATATATTGTGAGGGGACATTTTTCACCCTACCACAATGATTATTTGAGATTTGATTTTCAATTTACTATTAGTTTCTCAAAGATTCTAGGCCTCAGTCACTTCATAGTAGCAAAATTAATTTTGATTTATAATAATTTGATTTATAATTTATAATTTTGGTTTATATGCTACTTAGCTGTTAGTTATGCAATTCTACAACATTAGTTGAATTGCTATAGGTAAATTTTTCATCTTTTATGTAGCTACTAAAAATCTTGTTCATGTACCGTTAATGTAGCTGGATTATTCTTTCATGTTAACAATATTTTGCAGAATGTTAAGGTAATCTAGGTCCCTCTTTCCCAAAGCTGAAACCTGCTGTCATAGACATCTACCATGGCAGATGTGCTATCTCATTAATGCCCTTGATACTTTAATCTCTGTTATGGCTAAACTTTTTTTTTTTTTTTGCATTTTTTGAGAGGGAAAGAGGATCAAAGAGAAATTATACTTTCTAGAAACAGAAGAGCCCTCTAATTTCTCTTCCTAAACTGTATACCTGTGATTTAGACACAGATATCCCTGATAAGAAAATACTTGTTCCAAGATGATTTAATTATTGTTTATATAGCAGAAACACCTTTCTTTTCAGAATCTTGTTATTTATTTGTCCCTTGATTGTTTGCCCAATTTCTCTACTCTCAGCATCTTGTGTCTGCCCAAAGACTGTTGACTTTGATATCCTTAACTTTTTTTTAGTATGGGAAAACATTAAGTAGGAGCAAATGCTTCTCACAATAATTACCTGCCTGAACCACTCTGTGATTATTTATTTGAGGGTAATGGAATGATGTAGGTTTTTGAAGAGTCTCAGAGAGAAAACCACCATTTTAAATCTAGTCATTATCATATTGAGAGCTAAATACTTTTGCAATTTGTAACGTCTCTGGAAATTTTCTTAATAAGCATCTGTGTCAATATTGCCAAATGGATGCCAATGCCAAGTACCAGAAATCTTTTGTTTTTAATAAAGGGTTTCTTTTTTAAAGATTGATTTATTTTTATTACATATCTCCCCTCCCCCCCGCTGTGGCAACGCGCCGAGACTGTTCACTGTGCAGGTGCAGCTTTCCCCGCTTGTGGGCGGCTTCTGCTTCCATTCATGGGCCGGCTTTCAGTTCGCAGGTGGCTGGCTGCGCTCGCTCCATTCACGGGCGACCTGCCCTGCCTGTGGCGGCTTTGCCCTGTCCGTGGCAGCTTTTTGCCCTGCCCACGGCGGCTCTGGCCCGCCCATGGCGGCTTGCCATTCTCAAGGCGGCCTGCCCGCTAGGAGAGGTCCCCGGGAACTGAACCCGGGGCCTCCCATGTGGTATGCTGGTGCCCTATCCACTGGGCTATCGAGCCGGCCCCAAATAAAGGGTTTCTATTTGGGGTAAAAGCTTACATTCCCAAGGCCATGGAAAGTCCAACTTAAGGTGCCATAAAAGATACTTTCTCACCAAAGTCAGCTGCCACATGTTGAAGCAAGATGGCAGGTGATTTTTGATGGGTTTCAGCCTTCCCCTCTGGGCTTCCTCTTCCTCTTGAGTGGGGGTTCTTAACAGGGAGTCCATGAGCTTGAATTTTCTGTGGGGATGTTTTGGTACAGGTGTGATATATTTATTAAATAATACACAGTATAGTATGGACTTAGTAAGGGGCCTGTGGTTTTTACCTGATTGGCAAAGGGGTCCATGGAACAAAAAAGATTAAGAACTCCTGTTTTTGAGTCTCCATGGGCTCAGCTTCTTCCTGATTTCAGCTGTAGGCTGGCATATAGCTTGTCTCTCAGGGCTTCCTTGAGTCTTGGCTCTCTACCCAAGGTCATGTGTAAGCTATCAGGCAAATGGTACATCTCTCCATTGGGGCTTTAGCTGTTTGAGCCTTCTTCTTTCTGTCACATGGCAGGATCAAAATGCCAAAGTTCTCTCCTCTCTGTGTCTTCTTGTGTCAGTGTCTATTCATATCAGGACCAGCAAGGGAGCTGGGACTCATCCTGAGTCACACCTTACTGATATAGTAGAATCAAAGCCCTAAGCTTAACAGCTAATTTAGTCAAAGACATCTCAGGTGAATTTGATGCAATCAAAGAGTAGCACACCCAGAGGAATAGATTAGTTTACAAACATAATATTTCTCTTTTTAGGATTCATAAAATAAACTCAAACTGCTATAGTAACATTCTCAGATTTTGATAGTGTGCCACACACATTGCATAGCCATAAAACTGTTTAGTGAAGTTCAGATGACATGTTTCAAATTTTGTATAAATTTGCAATTTGACTTAAGGGAGAGCAAACAAATATCTGTGGGAAAAGATCTGTGCTCAAAATCAATAAGGGATATGCAAATAAGTTGCCTACACTCAGAGAATTTGCTTGCAGCTGAAGCTGGTATGTCAGATGACATTTGTCAATAGCATGTAGAGAAGAGCAAATTTTATGGAAGGCAAGATGCTGACTGTTGGTTAGGTACATTAACTTAATTAGGAACACTGCTATATGACATTCAAATCAATGTCAACTACAGATGAATAATCACTATGCTTTATTAGGCATTTATTTTGCGCCACATAATACAACAAACGAGTTTAGCACTATCAAGAGCTTCACTTGTTAGATGGGGAAATTGACTCCTGGAAAAGTTAGTTCCTTCATTGTGGTAAAAAGTTTTATATTTTTTACAAATATTTTGAAATATGTTTCCTGTTATCATAGCATGCAAAATGTTAAAATGATTTCAATCATGGTTGAATTTCAATTGCCCAAAAGAATTTCAAAAAAAAAAGAAAATTGTTTCCTGGCAGTCTAAAATATTTGAAGCACTATGTTTTTAAAAAGCTTTTGTCATTCACTCTATTTTTTTCTCTTAAAGAAAATACTACAAAATAGGACATAAGCACCAGTAAAATACAAAAGGAAAGAATATTATCTGAATAAAAGATGAAGTAAAAATATGCACTTATTTTTTCTTTTTTATATAAACTTTGATTTTATAGCTAATAAAATGTGGTAAAAACAAATAAGTACACACACACACACACACACTCTTACAATTACTGCAGATTTGGGGGGGGGGGTGAGTTACACAAAAGGTTAATTGGATTGCATTGGGAAGACATAACCTAAAAAGGCAAAGAAGTTTGTTCTGGTTTGTTAGCTTCCAAGCAGATATTTTTATATAAAAGGGTACATTTTAAAAGAACTGCGAGGGAGTTATGTGCAAAATTCTGAAATTCTGTTCATGTCTAATAGAGATTAGTACTAATACCTCCTACACAACACTTGGGAATGCACCCCTTTCTACTTTAGATATTGTTCTCTTGGGAGGAAATGTAACATGGTAAGAGGTGGTTATTTGTAGAATAAAGACATGGCTACTAATAAAAGCCTTAGCAAAACTGATAATTTTCAAATGAAAATAGATAAGTATACATAGATAGATAGATGATAGATAGATAATAGATAGATATAAATATGGATTATATACCCCATTGTTAGGTTGCTTTTAAACAAATAAATCTAAAACTAAATGAAGATTTCAGATTTGATGAGATATCAACAAATATTCAGAAAGCTAATTTTCTTTTCACAGTTCTTGCTTTCTTAGACCCCCTTGTGATATTATCTTGGAATGAAGTATGGTAGATATTGTAAAAGAATCCTGGTATAGTAAGCCAAACTCTAGTCAGTGACCCTAAGAAAAAGTAGCTATTTACATTAGTCTATACCCAGGCACTCATTTTTACAAAAGAATAATGATGTCAGGAACTACAGGACTTTTGTTGAAGAGACTGGTCAAAAGCAAAGGGCATTTAATAGTTAAATCCAAGGAGGAGGTAGGAAATGAATGAAGAGAAACAAGAGAACATAATTATTTGACTGTGGATGAAAGACTAGAGCACACAATGCCATACAGATTAACAAACCAAAGGTACCTGCACTCCTAAACTGTAATTTCCTGAGAACAAAAAGGCCTTTACAGGGTATCTTCAAGTCATAATGCCTACTAATTGCCCGTGATAAAAGTAAGCCTCCTGCTTTTAATCCTAAACCTCCTAACATATTTCTGTGAATATACTTTGTGAATGTGTTCACTCTATTTTCCTTATGATAAGGCACTCCTGGAAGTACCACAACTTTTTTGTATGCATCTATATTTAAGAATAGACAGATCTAATCAAAACAAGGAATAAATGCATTAGGAAACTTTGGTAAGTGTAAAGAATTATTTACATTTTAACTTGGCCAATCATTTAAATCATGCACTCAAAAAGAGACTTTTTAAAATAAAAGCTTTATGATTTAGCACCTGATAAAATGCCAGTATATGCAATAATCAGAGCATGACATTTTGGAAAACAAAGACACATTACAGGCTTCAAAGGCTTTGAAAGGACCTAAATTTGGGAGATAAATTAAATTTTCATATGGATCTGACATATATTTCAGGATGCAGTACTTTTCACTTAATATTGTTGAAGAGTACAACTTATCTATGTGAACCCATATAGTTGATATTTGTTAATAAAATTTGGAGGTAAGCAAAACAAAATTAACAAAAGATAATTTTAAAAACCATAATTTTTATCAGTTGCTGCTGGTAAGTTAATAAAGATTTTATAATCAGGCCTATTGTAAAGTCAATGAAGTATACATTTCCCTTTAGGGAAGAAGGTTCACTTTTCCCCTTTATAATCTCAGATCTCAGACATCTCTTTTTTTTGCCTGTGGTAAGTATCCTCCAATGTATAATTGGCTTCTCTTCCAAATTGTTACATAGTTGTCTAATCACTATAGACACATAAATATTTATTTCATACATTGGTTGTAAACTAATACTCTATTTCCTTGTTGCTCAAATTACTCCAGGTTTGCCATTGGGAGTTCTTTCAGTTGACTTTTATGTCCCTTTGATATTATTATTTGATACTATTATTATGGGTTTTATTGAACATTTCCTTACTTTTTTGTCACCTCAAGATGCTCCAGGTTCATCTTGTATATGCCCTACCCAGTTTTAGGATCAGCCATTTCTCTATTGAAAAAGGGTATTTTAAAACAGACCTGTGGGCTAGGTATATTCAATGCTACAGATGTGTTTTTTATGTCTAAGTTCTCTCATCTAAAAGGGTGAAAAATACAAATATTGTGTATACAAACTCACATACATAAACATATCTATAAATATTTTTTATATTATATATCCATTTGTATGCATACCTCTCTCATCTATGGGTGAGGTATATGTATTTCTCTGGCTTATTTCAAGGTTATCTCTTTATCTTTGTTTATTTGCAGTTTGAATATGATATGCCTACTTATTTTTTCTTTGTTTTTGTTTCTTTGTATGTATCCTGTTTGATATTCTTTCACCCTCCTGGTTCTGCTGTTGGTGTCTGCTATCAATGATACCAAGCAATGCGGGTTCATTTTTTCCTGGTGCATCTTAAACACCAATTCCTGAGACACTGGGGTTTCAAAAAGAGAAAGAGTGTATTTGTTTGTTCCAGCAAAGGAACATAGTGCCCAATAGCCCAAAATTGCCTCCCAGATGTGCAGAAATTCTAATTTTTTTAATAACCTCTATGAAGCAGGCCAGTTTAGGAAATGAGAAGATGAATCTAGGACCTCGTAGAAAAACACAGGCATGAAACACACAGCCATGGAAACCTCCCCTGAGGCTGCTGCAAGAACCCTCTTTTAGCATGAGAGTTTGTCCAAGATCAAGAAAAAGCCCTGGATAGTCCCAAGAGGTCTTGCCATTGGGCCTCCCAGGGGAATTGAAGGGTAGAGTAACCAATCAAAACTGCAAACAGCTGTGACTCCTCCCTGGACACTAGCATACCGTATACCTGGGCAATTGTAATCTGTAAATAACCCTTTTTAGCCTTTTTTTCTCTGCCTGGAACAGCCCACAAGTACACCTGAGACCCATAATCTGCTACTTTCTTTCTCTTGTCTCATTTTCTTAATAAACTACTGGCCTAACTAAACTGGCACATTCTTAAATTCTTTTTTGTAACATAGACAAGAACTGAGAGAAAATCTGGCAACATATTTTGGTGAAGCCAGCCGGGAGAAAGAGGTATGAGTGTGTCTAAACTATGAGTTACAGCCTATTTAATGCCCTTTTTTTTTACACACTTTAGATGGATTCCCCTATAAGCCCCCAAAGTACATAATCCCGGGCCCAGGGAGGAGGCTGGGGTGCGGGGACCTCTCAACCTGACCCTGGGCGGGAGGGCAGAGGCGCAGGGTGAGTGCTCAAAGTAGGACCCTGCCTAGACAGTGTTCCTGGGCCAAGCTCCGGGCAGAGTGGAGCTGCTTTTTCCAGCCTGGATGGGGCATCTCCACTCTAAAGCCCTGGCCTTATTAGTAGCCGCAGGCCTTGCTCCCTGTGCTGGCTGCCACTGCCTTCTCCCACCCTTACCTCTCCAAGGCAGCAGCCATGGCAGAAGGCATCTCCCTGTGCATCTGAGTGTGACCAGCCCGCCTTCCTACTGACCAAACCCAGCTACCTGGTCTGGGATGGGGTGGGGTGGGAGGGTGGG
>PVKH010000909.1:0-33533 GCA_004027955.1 Chaetophractus vellerosus | reverse complement strand
CTTTGCTGCGACGCGATGCACCCAGTCGGCCCTCCACGGCGGCGGCTCACGCCATTCGAGGGTGGCTCCATTCCGTTTTCACAGGCGGCTCTGCTCCATGTTTTGCGGGCAGCAGTCCTCCATGTTTTTGCGGGCTGCAGGCTTCCTTTTTGCAGGCGGCAGCTCCGCTTTTTCACGGGTGACTTTGCCATGCCCATTCACGGGTGACTTTGCCATGCCCATGGGGGCTCCGCCCTGCCTGTGGTGACTTTTTTTTGCCTTGCCCATGGCGGCTCTGCCCCGCCCACGGTGGCTTGCCCGCTCGGAGAGGTCCCCGGGAACCGAACCCGGGGCTTCCCATGTGGTACCCCAGCGCGCTCTTATCCACTGAGCTATCTAGATGGGCCCCTCAACACTCTTCTGATACAGCCAAGTCAATGCCCTAACTATAACCCAATCATGCCCAGATGAACAGATCCATTTACAAGCATGATTCAATATGGATTTTTGGAATTCATAATTACATCAAACTGTAACAGCAAGTTACACAGAAATGGAATGACCAAAACATACTTTGAAACCAAAATAGGGAACAAGCAGCCCCAGCTGCATGCCATGGCAGAAACTCTGCACAAGTGTTTCTTGACACATGCTTTCTGCTCACTTGTAGAACTCCCTCCCCCTGGTGGATATAAACACACAACATTCTGGCAGCACAAGTGTCCCTCATCTCTAACTCAAAGTGGGGCATTAAGGAACTGCCATCCACCAACCCTGAACAGAGCAGTTGTTTTTCCTTGTCACTGCAGCCTCTTCCTTTGCTCTTTTGGACTCTTTGTCCTCTGTAAATAATAAAGTAGTCATTTGCTAAATCTGTTTGTTTTGCCTGAGCCTGTGTTCCCAAGATGCACCATGTAGCAACTCGTTCCAGAGACTTTAGTATAATGAGCAAGGTACACTGTGATATATGCAATGGATTGGCTCTTTGGTGGTTCTTTTTAATGATCCTGCATTCATTTTATTGTATGCTATCTGGAGCATCTTGCACACCCAGATGGATTCATGGATTTGTGGGCTAAAATAAAGTGGTACCCACACTGTACCAGGTCAGCAGGAAGAGGTACTGGCCCATGGCTGCAGGATTTAGGGCATGCTGTCATTGTTCCTTGTGGGAAGGATGATGATAAATGGGATTTTGAGAATCCGCTACAAATGCCAGGGTGTTAGCTAGCTGGTTGCATGCTGAGATCAATGAGATTGAGGTTTCCACCACCCGAAATATACTTCCCTTGCTCATATCCTCTTCTGTCTGTTCACATTCTGGAAACAAGCATAACTGATTCAGGCCACAGACTGATCTTGAGTTTACTGTGAGGATGGACATTATTCAGGAGATAGAGTATGAAAGATCCTTAGCCTGTTATCCTTCTTCTCTCCACATTTCATTGTTGAGTGGACTGTGTAGTAAAGTAGGATCCTTACCAGAGGCGATGTCATCTGGTTACCCATAGGGTGGTGGAGCTGTTTTCCAAGGTATCCCATGTTTGAACCACAGCTGCAAGATGAAATAGAAAAGCAAGGCCACAGCCTGAATATGTGTCTACCATGACCAAAGTATAGGACATACCTTGGGATGGTGGAAGAGAGCCAATGCAGTCTGTTTGCCATGAACAGCCAGCTGTGGCTCCTCTGGGAATCGTGCCTAAATATCCTTTTAAGGCTCTGTCTTGTAGCTGAAACCTCTCACTTTGTAAATTACAGATTGGGTCCTCCTTTAGTGTTTTAGTGGCTGTTCTGACTTTATGATGATGGTGCCCATACTACCCTGATCAACCAGGCTGCATGGAGGAGTCTTGGCTGCCTTGCATCCAACCTCCTTCTCCAAAAAACTTGAAGTTAAGGCTTGAGAAGGCAGGTGGTGGGCAAGAAGTGTCTGTCTCTCAATCTGCAGCCACATTCTCTGTTTGTATCCTACAGGGAGTCAGACAATCAGGCTGGGTTACCTTCCTCAAATTCCAACTAAACTTTGGAGTAATGAGGAACAAGCCATGGTCAGGTTTCAACAACTGGGTGCCATATGGATATTCCACCCCCACTGTAGGTATTTAGCCCCTTACCAGATTCCCATTTTGAAGATTGACATTGGTAATTTTATTAGAAATGGGTCCCCTGAATGGGGCAACAAGATAGTTCTACTCACCCCAGAACTTCCTCTGAGAAATAGGATTGAGTGAATTTATCATACTCTTCCAGCTCCTATAATAGTAAGGTAGTCACTGTGGTAACTGATCAAGGAACCCCACCACAGGAGGTAGGCACCTGCATGTTAATCTAGCAAATACTGAGACCCAAATGATGGGTCATTGGCCACCCCTTCATTTGGGATCCCCACTTAGCAAGCTACGTTCTTGTGAATACTAAAGATAGGGAGTCCAGAAAGATAATGTAGATATGATTTCTAATGGAGACCTTTGGGCAAAGTGTAAAATGGGAGAAGGGTCATGATCAACAGGGATAATCTGCCCCAGTCCAACACCCTCCCCACAATACCCAGCTATGGGCAGTGGAAGAGGAGAAGGATCATGAATATATCCTCTCTATCCCTTTGGCCTCAGTGGAGGAGTCTGGCCTGGGAAAGATCTTGTCGCAGTTTGATATAGTTATAAATTCCACAAATAGATATTGGATTATGCTTGTAAACTGGTCTGTTCCTCTGGGTGTCATTAAGTTATGATTAGGGCTTTGATTGGGCCATGTCAGAGATAAAACTACATAGTAGGGCAGAGGAGTTAGTTGGAGTTTTTGAGTTGAAGTTCTAATGCATATTTTTAATGCTGGAGCCTGGGGAAGTAAGCACACAGTGGAGCTTGATCATGAGGAAGGAGAGAAGGCCCTGGGAAAAGAGATGAGCTGATCACCTGACAGTTCACAGCTGACCTTGTGAAGAGAGGCAAAGCCTAGAGAGACTCATAGTCTACAGCTGACCTTGTGGAGAAAGCACAGCAACTGAGCCCGGGGAGAAACGGAGCACCTGGAAGAGAGGAACGAAAGAAGCCTGAACTCTAGGCAGACGTCGGCAGCCATCTTGCTCCAACACGTGGCAAAAATCTTTGGTGAGGGAAGTAACTTTTGCTTTATGGCCTGGTAACTGTAAATACTCTTTATGAAAACCAGAAATGTACCCAATAAGCCAAACTGCAAGTGGTCCTTTTATCCCTGGAACACTCAGAACCAAGCACCTTTGTATACATTTTACCAACTCATGAGTTGTCACCAATGACATGTCAGTCTGATCAGGTTCATGGATGGAATGTATTTGGAGAGTTAAACATCCTCTGGTGTGGAGAAAGGACTTTTGGAAACATTTGGTGGTATGGAAATGCACCGATCTATGTTACCTATGTTGATGTACATGGCATGGGCCTATATCACAATGAACATCTTTGGAATAACTTAGTCAATAAAGGGTACACTGAGAAGATTTTCACTACCAATAAGCCTGGAGATCCTTCTGGGAGAGAGGCAGAGAATGAGCTCTTCCTGGGGGATGAGGACAATGAGCTTACCCACAATGATATCTGTGAAATAGTGTCATTTCCTATGGCTACTGGTGTGTGGATACACCAACAAACTGAAATTTAAATTTTGATGCCATGAAATTATGGGCTCAAGAATACAGAGTACATCTCTCATCAAAAGTGGCCCAATCTATAATTTACCAATGTGAGAGATGTCAGCTACAAGTCAAAGCCTTAAAAGGATATTTAGGGGCTATTCCCAGCAGGGCTGTACCTGGCTGCTCTTGGCAAACAGACTACATTGGCTCTCTTCCACCATCCCAATGTATGTCCTTTCTATTCCATTGTGCAGATGTGGTTCACACATGGGATACCTTGGAAAAGCAGCTCCACTACCCTATGAGTAACCAGATGACATCTCCCCTGGTCAAGGACCACATTTTACTGCACAATTTACTCAACAATGGGACCAGATTCACAGAACTAGATGGACCCACTGATGGCTGGCATTGTGGATAACTTTAATGGACTACTGAGAAAGGTACTTTGGCATTTATACCCTGAATACTGTCTTACTGGATGGACTGTCCCTCTTACTTGGGTCCTCTGGAAGCTGAATACAGCAGTTCTGCATGAGGAAAGCATGGCTCTATTCCCCTTCCTAGCACAGATCATGAAAGAAACCCGGCTTTGCTACATGTCCACCATAACATCCATCAAGATGAGGATTGGTCTTGAAAGGGAAACCGTGAACATGCTTCTTGAGACTCCTCTTTTCAGCCATTGTCAGGGAATCATCATGCTTTTTAATCCATTATACCCTCCACATGATTCCCAGGATTGTGGGAGTTTAGGGCCATTGGGTAGAGAGGTGGGATGATAGAAGTGGGCCTAGAAGTACTTAATACATCCATGGTGACAATCCAGGGGGCTGGACCCATGGGGCCTGACACATGCATACTGGAGTTCAGTGCGTGCCCCCAGTACATTTGGAAATAGTGATGGGTTACCTTTGAGAAACCCTAACGACTTCCAACTATCAGAAAGTGGTGGAAGTGGGCCAGAAGATAAGGGTAAGGCACTGAGGTCAATGGGAAGGAGGTACTGTTATAGTTCAATGCAAGGGACAGATGGACTTGATGGCACAAGCAGATTCTATATGGGACCTTTTCAGCTGGATCCTGGGGAGATGAAGCCATGGACGGAATACATACCCTAGACAGGCCTGACCACCCTGCTTGAGTAATGGCATACATAGGAATCATCAAAACCCTCCTAATGTCCTGCAGCCACTGGTGTTCCTAACATTTGCTGTCAACATTGTTGAGAGCCACATGCCAGTAGACTTGACTCACTTCTGCCTTTGTGTACAAGGTGGGAGGTAGGATTATGTTGTGGATGCAAATGTGAAGGATTAAGCTAGGCCTGGTCAAGAGGCCAAAGGGTGAACTGCTGGGGAAGTCACAGACACAGTTAATGGCCATCTCCCAGCCTTTGCCTACCCTCCCCCCTGAAACCCCCTGCTTTTCTCCTCTTGGTTGCTTGAATGAAGGTGTTCAGTATGTTTCCATTTTTCAAGAAACCACAAGCAACCCAAGGGAGGTATTAGATCTCAACAGTGAATAAACAAGCTACCTAGAAATGGAATGGCCTATCCATATCTTGGCTGCTTGCCAAAGTGGAAACTCTGCATAAAGGTTGCTTTTTGCATGCTTTTTTCTGACTAGTAAAGCCTGGACTGTATAAAAACCCAACACTTGGTCAGCACAGGTGTCCATAATTTCTGACACAAAGTAGGGCATGCAGAACTGCCATCCACAGACCCTGACCTGAGCAGTGGGCCATGATAAGACCTTGTCCCCTAATCTTTTGATCCCTTTGTGCTATGTAAGTAATAAAGTGATTAGTTGCTGAAAATCTTTGATGTGCCTGAGCCTGTGTCCCCATGAGGCACCATGTAGCAATGTGCTCCATATAAGTATGTTATTTGTAAATGGTCCAAATACATCAATTAAAGAAAGACATAGGAAGAGTGAATTTAAAACCTGATACAACTCTAATGTCTATAAGAAACACTTTAAATATAATGATATAGTTAGGTCAAAAATAAAATAATGGATACATTATATTATGCCATCACTAACTAAAGGAATTTAGAAGAGACTGTATTAATATCAAATAATGTAGGCTTCAGTGTAAAGAAAGTACCAGAGACAGAAGAGACATTATATAACAATAAAAGGGTTTATCTATAAAGAAGACATAACAACAGTTAAAGTGTATGCACCAAACAACAAAGCTACAAAATAGAAGCAAAAACTTGACAGAACATAAGGACAAAATATGTAGATCCACAATTATATTTGGAGAATTCAGTAACCCATTATCAAAAATTGATACATTCACTAGACAGAAAATCAGCAAGAATACAGAAGAACTCAACAAACCAGCAACAAAGAAAATCTAATCCACATTTATAGAACACTCCACCAAAAAAAAAAAAACAAAGCAGACTACACATTCTTTTCAAAAGCTCATAGAACATATAATAAGATAGATTATATAACATAAAACAAGCATCAAAAATTTAAAAGAATTTATACTTGCAGAGTGTGTTCTCTCATCATAGGAAAATCAAACTAGACATCAATGACAGAAAAATAACAGGAATTAATTCTCTTTTAATTCATTACATTTATGCTTATTTAAATCAATGACAGAATTTAAAGAAATATAAACATGATTTTTATATTCATTGTAAAATAAAAACCATTTATAACTAATATAATGTCCTTCTTTCCATTTTTTATTCAACACATACCCCTTGGGTTCCCACTATGTGCCAGACACCATGTCTATTACTCCACCATGGATAATCCTTATAAAACTTACAGTTTAGCACTGTAAAATAGCATGTGCTCCAGCTCTAAGATGACTTATATGGAAATCCTAAAATTATGTGATTTTCAAATTACACAGCTTTATCAAGGATTTGAGTATTAAACAATAAAGTGTTAAATTATATTTTTAAAATTACACAAAAGTGGAGCAGATGTAGCTCAATGATTGAATGCCTGCCTCCTACATATGAGGCCCTGGGTACAATCCCCGGTACCTCCTTAAAAAATATACGCAAAAAATTTACAAAACACTATATCAGTTCTATCACTAAAATGCTTGATCTAAGGATCTTTTACATTAATGTTACAAGATAAGTTATAGTATTATCATAGGATCCATCTATTTATATATTAATCTATACCTAGACTAACATCAACATATATCTGTTTACCAACCATTAATTAGCAAATGGATACTTAATATATAAGATCCATTCCATCTTCCATACATCAAGCAATGCTTATTCTAAATTTAGCCCCATTACATAGAATAAAGATGTGGGATTGATGGCAACAGGAAGCACAGATATTAAATAATGATTCAAAAGACTGAAGAAAAAAATAAAAAAATTAAAAATTTTTAAAATTTTAAAAATTTTTCAAAAGACTGAGGAACCTGTTGTTGTGAATGACATTGAGGAACAAGTGCCAATTGACAAAATAGGTGAAGAGACAGTTTTCTAATGAAGGAATTAAAAAAAACCTATCCACTCGCAACAACTAAAGGAGGAAACATAATTGCAACAGAAGTTCAGTCCATTACATTGCAGAAATATTAAGCTTTGCAACATATAGCCAAAAATAGGAAATTTGGTTAGGGGTGATAAACTTTACCTTTCAGATTTGCAGAGATTATAGATTGTATTAGATACAAACTAAATAAATTACATAAAGGCAAAATAATATTTCACATCTAAAAGTCTATGCACTGTACTTTTTAATTTTTACAAATATTGCAGGACTACAGTTATCAAACCAATGTACATAGAACTGTTGGGGACTGAATCATGTACCCCACAAAAGACAAGTTCAAGTCTTAAATTCCATTCCTGTGGGTATGAACCCATTTGTAAATAGGACGTTTGATAATTTATTAATAAAGATGTGGGTAGTTAATAAGGGCAGGCCTTATAAGCAAAAGAATTGGACATGGAAGTAGAAGCAAGAAGTCAATGGAAACCAGAGGAACAGACTACAAGGAGAGAGAGAAAGCTCATTATATGAGAGAGGATTGTTGGAACACTACCGGCTTTGGGAGAAAGTAAGTCCTGACAAGGCATTGATTTTGGACATCTAGCCCCCCAAACCATGAGATAATAAATTCCTGTTGTTTAAGTACACCAGTTTGTGTAATTTGTCATAGAAACTCAATTTGGATAATATTTTATCAATTCTGTCAACTATTTTAGCCACACTTGCATAAAAATTAAGTTGATAATATTTAAAATTACAGATAATATATAAATTTATTTATGTCACTATATAAATTTTATAAAATAAATATATATGTGAATCAATCAGCTCATTTTATTAAGGGCCTCTTTTTTCATCAAAATCATCCATTTATTCACTGATTATATATATATATATATATATTTATATATATTCAGTACCTCTTATAGTGCAGAAATTTGAATATAATAATCAACAAGTTAGATATTTTTTGTGCCTCCTGAAGTTAATATTCTAGTGGAGATAGGATTTCCAATGTTTTTAATTTTTAAAGCAATGTGATGCTAGGGAAATGTATGTTGAAGAATGACTGTGCCTTGCTACATATATACAGGCCAAAGATAGTGTATATTAGCTAAAAATAGATAGCTGAACAAAAACTGTGCCAAGATGAAGGTACAAGTCAGGGACAAGGATTACAAACTTAAAGAACTTAGATGACCTAGAGGTACTCATGTCTTGATAATAAATAGTGACTACCTTGCCAGAGAGAAAAGATGCCATTATATATGTTTTATGGAGTTGTCCATGCCTTTCAGAAATGTGCAGTAGTTACGTAATTGATAGGTTATATTAATCATTGCTTTATTCTGAATTCAATTAGTTTACATGGGTTGACTGTTTATGTAGTTCTAATAGCTTTAACTTTGTCATAGGTTCTCTCATGGATGACTTTAACTATGGTTGGTCAATGGTGAAGGTAAGGATAAAAAAGACTAAACATCTTAGTATTTTGAATTACAAAGGAATCATACCTTTTTTCCCAAAACTGTTGATATAAATGGGTCCTATTAAGATCCCAATCATGAGAATTTACACAAAATAATATCACATGTAAAGCAGAACTAGCTCATGGATTATGAGGATGACATTAAACAAAGATTTCAAGGACATGTAATTGTTTTATAAGTAATTTGAAAATGTTTTATCATTAAATATAGAAGTTATTTTACATTCTGTTATTAAAAGTAAGAAAAAGGTGGGGGGAGCGGAGATGGCTCAAGTGATTGAGCTCCCACCTATCACATGGGAGGTCTCGGGTTTGGTTCCTGGTGCCTCCTAAAGAAGACAAGCAAGACAGTGAGCTGGTTTGATGGGCTGGTGTGGCGAGCTGATGCAACAAGATGATGCAACAAGAGACACAAGGAGAAAAACATAATGAGAGGCACAACAAAGCAGGGAGCAGAGATGACTCAAGTGATTAGGCACCTCCCTCCCACATGGGAAGTCCCGGGTTCAGTTCCCAGTGCCTCCATAAAAGAATATGAGTACACAATGAACAGACACAGCAACTGCAAACAATGAGGGGGTGGGGAGAAATAAATAAAATAAATCTTTTTTTAAAAAGGAAAATAAAAGGATAGAAAAGACATCAGGAATTATGCATATGAGCCACTTTTAGAATATTTCACTTCCAAGTTTTTCTGTTTAATTTTTTTCACTTGTAATAAGTGAAACAAAACCCACTTTTCCTAGTATTATTGCTTATAATAAGTTTGAAAACACCTCTTGCAATAACCTTCAAAGTAAACAAAGTCAATTTATTTTTGGTGGAAAACTCATTAGTCATGTTGATCCTGAAAATGTTAATGTCAAGTAGGTAAACTATATGAATTATAATATTTCTTTGTGATCTTGAAAACGAAGATGGTTTTAACATAATCAAGAGGGATGTACATTAATACATTAGCACAACATTCAACAAGTTTTGTAAAAAGGATGAGTTGAAAGTCAGATAATTAAAAGTAAAATATAAAACACAAATGACCAAGTTTGGAAAGGATTTGTTGAAGAGCCAGAACTGCTGTTGTGCACTGCAAGAATCCTGGCATCTTATCTGGTACTGGATGTTGGTGCACTTATGTCCAGATGGACATTAAAGCATTGAAGAGAATTCTTATCACAGATCTTGAAAATTATAAAACAAAACTGAAAACCAACTTTCAATAGTAATCCAGTTCCTGACACTCTCAATCTTTACTTTTCTTTTTTTTTTTTTTTTTTTGCCTTTTCCAGTATCTCATAACAGGGGTGATATGCCCATCTTTTCAAAACCCGGTGGTCAAGTGTGCCCCTAAATCAATGGGTATATGTATTGGACAAAGTCCAAGTATCTTCAGCTTTTTCATTGGTACCTATGTCTGTGGACTCGTGATGGTAAACTAGAATGAAACCTATGTCATGTGACTATTTTGTTCAAAAATCATTCCTTAGTGGTTGACTATTACCTTTAAAATAAAGTCTGAACACTTTGGCCTAGCAATCAAACACATGACCATTCTGGTTGCAAACTTCCTTAGCACAGTTATCTTCCACTACCCCCACTCCCCACATCACATCTTGTGCTCTAAAATATCGAACATATCTTGCATGTGTGTCTTTCAACATTTTTAATCCCACTATTCCCTTTGCCCTTCCTCTTTATTTCCTCTTCTCAAAATCAGTCCACAATTCAATGCCTGGCTCAAATTTCACTGTTCATTGGTGCCTTCATTCGTGTCAGCATGCAGTTCTTCCTATGTGCTTCCAGTGATCCTTGTTCATCACAATTATATTGCATTATGTTTAGCTTTACACTGGAATTTTATATCAAACTTGCCTTTCCCCTTATTAAACCTGGAACCTGTATTATATTCATATTTCTATTAATGCCATCACCTTTCATATAGCTGACACTTAATACTTACCTGGGACTCAGAAGCTAATGACCAGTCACTAGACACTGGCAATTCAGTTGAGGTAACCTGAGGAGGTCTACCAGTAATTAGCCAGTACCCCTAGTTGACATAGTTGAAAATTCTCTTAGGTGCTGCCAGGCAACAGACTGGAGAGTTTATTACTGAGCTTTTTGTACAGTTGTGAAAAAATTGCTGCCAAAGCCCAGACTGAAGCAGTTTAAAGATAAGAAAGGAACAATCTTGAAAGATGTATATAGAATAAGTAAGTAGGATTGATTTGGCAATCAACTCAATGTGCACAGTAAAAAAAAGCAAAAAGATGGGTCAGTGATTAAGTGTGAGGTTTCTGTCTGGAGTTTTACAGAGTAGAACAAAATGGATGATTATAAGGGAGTGTGATAAGGAGAAGTAGTGAGTATTTTGTGTCAATAGAATTAGATTAAATAAGATATAATATATAGTTTGGTTATATAGGGTAATGATTCTGGCCATATTGATGATAGGTGAAAAAAAACTGAAGAATGACAATCATTGTTATCAATTTCCAGTAGAATTGAAGGGCTTTTTTTAAAAGCTTGTAATTATCTATCTTACTTTATTTTTGATCATTAAATTGAGGTTTCTTTATCTGAATGCTAAAGTTTGTCTTTTATTCCCTTGTTAAAATATTGACAAGGTCAAAAAAACATTCACTGGGTGCATTTGATGGGGAAATATGCATCATGCTGTGTTGGATGAGTAACCTATGAATGGATTTTAGCCATTTTACTTTGAGCTGTCAGATAAATTTCTCTTGGGCATCTTTCCTATTGCTGTGCATCTAAGCAAAATAATATTTTATTGTTGGCCATAATTAATAATTCATCAAAACATACCAAATGAATGCACTTCAAAATATGGATATAAATCTTATTAGGTCTCTGGATATAGCAGGCCCAGTCTCAGAGAGAATTTTGCAATACAAATTGCAGTTGTATGTTAGATCATTCACTATCCAAACAAGTTGAGAATTATAATATAAAAAATTTGACAAATTGCTTTCTGCCTGTAAATGAGAAAACAGATTTGTAAAATGTGAAATGAGCCATTCTGGCAAAGTAGAATTTGAGATTCAAGTGTAAACACTTGAGTTAATGGCTGGGGTTTCTCAATCTCAGAAGCTCTGGTGCATGGGGAGGGTGAAGCAGAGGTTACTGGAGCTCTTCACATATTACTTAGAACATTCTTATAGGACTTAATTAGGCAGATTACCTGTTCTGCATGGTGTAGTATGCTGAACATTTTAAACTGGTATGTCCTCAAGGCAAATGGAAGGCAAAGTCAGAAGAAATTACACTCTACACAAATAACTCTGAAGTATTTTATTAGTGAGCCTCATAGAAATGAAATCTTCCTTGCCAACGCACCATTTAATGTTTAACTCAATTGAGTACCAAAGAGTTTGTTAAATGTTTACTGGCCATCTGGATTTATGGATCCAATCTGACTACCACTTTCAGTGTTTTTTTTTTTTCAGTGACACAGTTGGAACTTCTAAATAAAACCTAAAAAACTTTCAGATATTAAAAGTATGTGACTTGTTCTAAATTACTGGATAATGATACCAGTAAAATTATTAACAAGAAAGACAAATCTGCTTCTTACAAAAAAAAAACAATAGTACTTTAGAAAAAAGTAAAATTGCTTAAGCAATGTCCATGAACAATAACTGTTTACTAATCATTTCAGGATGCAACTGTTAACTTGCTATATATACAATTCCTGAATCTATTTAATCATTTTGTTCACCTAACCACCTACAGGGAAGGGTCACTATGTCAAGCAATCCTGAATGGTATTTTGTGTGAATTGGGAACAAAGCTTTTTAAAGGCCAGAGGTTTAGGAACATAAACCAGATGTGCTCATTTTAAAAAGTCTACTTAGTTTGGGGGGAGAAAGGTCAGACTCTTAGATCTTTTAAAAATCTTACTGTCAAATGCATTCCGTGGAAACTAAGCATTTCACTATTCTCAAAGAGCTGCTTTGCTGACTGTTTCTTTTTCCTGGATATAATATTTGCTCTGATTTGTGCTATACATGAGTCTCTTCTACATTTATAACAGAATAAGATAGTCAAGGTTTTCTTAATAATTTTTTAAAAACCCTAATATATCAGGATGTTTAAATTTTATTGCATAGAAAATGATTTTGAAATATTTTTAAAATCATAATTCTAAATACAAATGTCTGACTTAAATGCCAATTCTCAATTATTTGTACAAGCATAAATTTAGGTCATAAAGTGGCTATTAAAAAGATGAATTGATCATGATATACTTGCATAAAGCTATATGCCTTCTATATTTAGGATGAGGACAACAATGATGTACAATGCTCACTACCATAGTAACTAATTAGGTTTAAAAGGAATTTATTGAAATTCATGCTTCAATAAATCTTCAAGATACAAATTTATGTTGAATTTTTGTTTGGACTATTTTTTATACCTATACATTCTACTCTTCACGTAGAAATAGGTGTGATAATCTTTATGGTAATATCCCTGATTTACATATTTCTAACTCTTGAAAACAGTTACTCCAGTATCTAAGCTGTTACCTCATCCCAGTAACTTGCAAGGTAGCATGTAGATATGTACCACTGCATGCCCTGTTGTCCTATGGCCTTGGAATGAATCCCACTTATAAGTTATATGATCTGGGGTAAATTATTTAAATTCTCTAAGCCTCACTTTCCTCAACTATGAAATTGAGATGGTGATAAAATTACCTATTCCATATGTCCAATGAGAAGATTAAACAAGAGACCACACTATATGCTAACATAGTGCCTGGTACAATTTGAAAGTTCAATAAATTTTAGAGACTCAATCTAACCACATAATAAGTCAAGCAGTACCTCTGCCAGACAAGTGGTAGGGCTTGAAAAGCATTGGATTTATCTTCCACTTCCAACCATCTGATCCTAGGCAAAATCTTCAAAATCTCTTAACTTCAATTTTACATGCCTAAATTAAATGCCTGTGTTTAAACACACACACATATGTGCCAATTTTACTAATTTTCCTCCATCTTTTCCTTTTTCCAACATTTATATTGTAAGTGGTGGTTAAACTTATAACTTCATCCTTGGCTTATGGGCAACCAAGACATAATTTTGATTGAATTCGAGGAGAAATGACAACACAGATGTGAAAACCGTGCAGATATGGCCTTACGATTAGCTCATTTTAACATATAGAGGGAGAAAGCATCATGTTAGCTGGGAGCATGTTGTGGTTCCAATTGTTCTCATTTGGAAGCTTAAATTTGTGATAAAGGGTATGTAAGTTTGGAATGGCATTTTTTTTTCCAGGAGAGGACTTGCAGGAACTGTGTATTGGCTAATACAACCTTTCCAAACACTCTTTAGTGTGCTATTTTGCACTACAGATCCTGGAAAATGAAAAACTAGTTTTGCTGGTATCTTCATATCTGGAATTCTATTCTGATTTAGTTTCTGCCAAATGCATTTGTGGGGCTTATATTTGGAAGTAAATTATGTGGCAAAAGACATAGGGCATGAGTCATTCATTTTGCTAATAAGGTTTGTAGCAGAAGCATCCTGATCCCTAATTAGATTACTTCTTGCAATAATGTGGGCAGAATTACCCATTGTGGCAGACAGTGTGGTCCTGTAGTCTGAGGCTTACACATTCAGTTACTTCTTTTAATGGTGGTGGCAGCTTTCTTGCTGATGGCAGAGGACTTGTGATTTGGAGAACTGGAGGTTGTTTCTCAAAGCTTAGCTTAGAATTTGTTCCTCCAGACTGTACAATAGTTTTGTAGGTCTTTTGTACACAGGTAATAAATTTATTTCTCCGATCTGAGCCTTACTATCTACAGAACAAGAATAAATCTCTCAGTCCTTACAATAGTTCTATTTGGTAGATGTATAATTTAAAAAACTTCAAAGTAACAACTATTTACTTTGTATCTGTCCCATGCAAAAATACATATTTGTACAAAGATGAATCTGATATGATCCCTTTATTCAAGGAGCTCACAATCTTATAGGAGAGGACAATCACTATGATATGTCATAACTGTCATACAATGGAACTAATAATTACATACTGTAGAAACACTGAAAGGAAATCAATTAATTCTATTTGGGATTTCATTCAGTTCCATGAAAAAATGGGTCTTAAATAAACTGAGCAGAACTTTAACAAAGAATTTGGGGTATTAGAGGAGGGATTTCTAGATATTTCTGGCTGAGGATTAGAATGCAGTGTTTGGAATGAGTGACTGTCAGAAGGCTGGAGATCAGATTTCAATGAGAATTTAGATTTTGTTTCTTTGTAGGCAATGAAGAGTGACAGGCTTCTATTATAAGTGAAAAAATTGTGGAGCCAGCATATAGATTAATTATGAGAAAGAGAATATGAAAGAAACTAATTAGGAGGCTATTTTAATAGGAAGTTCTGAACCAAGGCAATAAACAAGGGAATGAAGAACAGCTAGATACTGTGAAGGAGAAAAAACCAACAGAGATTGATTTCTTTTTGAAAGTTGATGAGAAAGTTGGAATTGAAAATGGCTTCAAATTTTCTAAATTGAATTATTGGAGGCATGAGGATTACACAATGACTATAATGGGAAGCACAGAGATCTAGCAGATCTGATAGTAAATATATTGAGTTCTGTTATGATTTACTGTACTGGAAATGCTTATTTAAAATCTAGCCTGTGTAATTTTAGAGTACAGAGGTCAATATTGAAGTCAAGGTTATAGATGCAGATTTTATAGTCATCAATTTAGTAATTGGAGATGGCGCCAATCTGACATTTAAAGTAATACTAATCCTCCACTGTGTTTGTCTTAGTGGGCTTCACACAGCTACCACGAATGTTTGCAACAGATTGCAACCACATCTAAGTAGCTTCTCAAATGGGAAACATTCATTAATGTAAAAAATAGAAGTTAATAAGTATGTGAAAAGTGATTTGTTTTTATTTTAGCACATTGAGATGCCCCTGAAGACTCCCACACAGCAGTAGGGTGAGATTTTGAAAACTTTGAAGGCAGTCAGAACAATTTGAGATATAGTTGTTCATTTGAACTTCTTTATAGCCAGTATCTTACGAGGTTTGGAAAACTCTGGTAAATTTTTAAGAATATTTAATATTTTCTTGTTTATTGTGTGGGTCTCCACCCACTAATATAACATACTATGAGAAGATAAAAAGTTTCAAATTCCATAGAAGTATACTCCAGGCGTGCCTCATCACACATATCTCTCCACCCTAGATGCCCTGCAGCAGTAAGCCTCCCCTGCCATATTTGCCAAAAGAGCATTCCCATCATTGTAGTTTTAACCACAGCCCTACAAATCCCCAGAGTTCACCTGTTCCTTCCTCCAGCACTTCTCCCAGTTCCATGGACAGTCCAACTCAACCCTTCTACCCTATTCCCCCTCACATTCCAGCACCATCCAACCCAATCACATCACTGCACCGCTATCACCCTATCCATTGCCCAACCACTCCTTTCCACTCTATCATAGATTTTGCCAATATTGAGCATCAGCTCACTACCCTCTACCACCTTTCTGTCTCCTGATAACCTATCTTCCAGACTCCAGCTCTGTGGATGTGCTCAATTTGCTTAAGTCATATCCATGAGATCATATAATATCTGTCCTTCAGTGACTGTCTTACTTCACTCAACAAAAGGTCTTCAAGATTCATCTATAGTGTCCTGTGTGTTACTACTGCATTCCTTCTTACATATGAGTAATATTCCATTGAAAGTATATACCACAATTTGCTTATCCATTCATCTGCTGATGGACACATGGGTTGATTCCAACTTTTGGCAATAGTGAATAATACCCCTATGAACATGGGTGTGCGTATATCTGTTTGTGTCCCTGCTTTCAGTTCTTCTTGGTATATACACAGTGTGATTGCTGGATTATATGGAAGTTCTATAATTAACTTCCTGAGGAACCACAAAACTGTCCTTCACAATGGCTACACCATCCTACATTACCACCAGCAGTGGACAAGTGTTCCTTTCCTCGACATCCTCTCCAACATTTGCAGTTCTGTTTGTTTAATAGCCACCAGTCTAACGAGTGTAAGATGAAATCTCATTGTAGTTTTGATTTGCATTTCCCTAATCACTAGTGATGCTGAGCATATTTTCATGTGCTTTTTAGCCATTTTTATTTCTTCTTTGGAGAAATGTCTATTCAAATCTCTTGCCCATTTTTTAAATGGGTTGGTTGTCTTTTTATTTTTGAGATGTAGGATTTCTTTAAATATGCTGGATATTAGGCCCTTATCAGATAAATTGTTAACCAAATAGTTGCTCCCATTGAGTAGCCCATCTTTTCATTTACTTAATAAACTTCTGAAGCAAAAATGTTTTTAATTATAAGGAAGTCCCATTTATCTCTTTTATCTTTCATTGCTCATGCTTGGGTGTAAAGTTTATGAAACTGTTTCTTACTATAAGATCTAGAATATGCTTCCCTACATTATCTTCTAGGAGCTTTATGTTCTTGGCTCTTATATTTAGGTCTTTGATCCATCTTGAGTTAATTTTTATATAGGACGTGAGACAGCGATCCTTTCTCGTTCTTTTGGATATGGATATCCAGTTCTCCAAGCATCATTTCTTGAAGAGGCTATTCTGTTCCAGTTGAGTGCACTTAGTGTGGCCTTGTCTAATATCAGTTGACTGTATATGTGAGGATCTATATTAGAACTCTCATTTCAGTTCCATTGGTCAGTACTCTATTTTTGTGCCAACACCATGCAGTTTTGACCACTGTAGCTTTGTAATATCCTTTAAAGTCAGGTAGTATGATTCCTCCAATTTTGTTTTTCTTTTTCAATATGTTTTTGGCTATTCAGGGCCCCTTGATTATCCAAATAAATTTCATAATTGGCTTTTCCAATGCAGTAAAAAATGTTGTTGTAATTTTTCTTGAGATTGAGTTAAATCTGTAAGTCAATTTGATTAGGACAAACATCTTAATGATTAGTCTTCCAATCCATGAACATGGAATAGTCTTCCATTTGTTGAGGTCTTCTTTGATTAATTGTAGCTCTGTTGTGTAGTTTTCTGTGTACATGTCCTTTACATCTTTACTTAAGTTTGTTCCTAGGTATTTGATTCTTTTAGTTGCTATTGTAAATGGATTTTTTTTCTTGATTTCCTCCTCAGATTACTCTATTTGTGTGCAAAAATGCTACTGATTTTTGCATGTTGATCTTATATCCTGATATTTTACTGAACTTGTTTATCAGCTCTAGAAATTTTGTTGTAGATTTCTCAGGGCTTTCTATGTATAGGATCATGTCATCTGCAGACAGTGATAATTTCAGTTTTTTCTTTCCAATTTGGATACCTTTATATCTTTGTCTTGCTTAAGTGCTCAAGCAAGTATTTCTAACACAATGTTAAATAAGAATGGTGACAGTGAGATCCTTGTCTTGTTCCAGATCTTATAGGGAATAATAAACTCCCATCCTTGGGATTCCTATGTCCTAAATTAGAGAAGGAAGAATCTCTTGAGAACATAGGTTTTTCTTAATAAAAGAAAACAGACCAATATGTCAATATTATTGCATGTAACTATGAATCTAATTCTTCAAAAATGGAAACTTTGTGTTTGACATAGTTTCCAAGGGGAGGGAGAGGGAATAATAGAATAGATGGAACATTGGGCATTTTTAGAGCATTGAAATTATTCTACAATGATGGATTTAGGCCATTTGCATTTTTCAAAGGCTATAAAAGTGTACAGTGCAAATGTAAACCATAATGTAAACCATTGACCATGGTTAGTATCAATGCTTCCATATTTGTACATCAATTGTAAGGCATGTACCGTACACATGGAAAATGTTATTAATGGGGAGAGTGGGAAAAGGGGAGTGGGTTAGGTATATAAGGGAGTCCCCTATATTTTCAAAGTGGCTTCTCTGTAACCTAAAGCTTCTTTCAATATAAAGGAAAAAAAATAAGTCACTAGGGGAACATATAGAATAAATTTTCACTGTGCTTAAAAGACAACAGGTCTTACATTGATGAAAGACATAATGGAAAATTACTGATTTTTATTTTCATATTTTATTTTCTATTTGTTATTTTATTATTATTTATCTTTGTTTATTTTTTTGGCTTTGTTTTTGGAGAGGTTTTGGATCACAGAAGGGTCACAACAGTGGCAGGGGAGGATCACTGCTGCAGTGTGCCAATGATGGGGGGATGTGTGGGGAGGGTTGCACCTGGGGCATGCCTCTAAGGAATATGAAAATGTTCAAGGGGTCATCAAGCATTGTCTCGGTGGGTGGAGACCCACACAATAATGAAAAGAATATTGAATTCCCATCCTGGGAAGTGCTGGTAACTGCTCTAATAGAGCTGCAAGAATCCTCCAAGTACATGGGCAGTGCCTAGTGAAGGAGGACAGATCTTTATGCCAGTCCCTTGATATTGATGGTTATACTTATTAATCTTGTTCTTGTGAAATTGAAACTTAGCCTAGTATTGTATATTGCTTAAGAGTTACTTCTTGAAAGCCTCCTTGTTGCCCAAATGTGGCCTCTCTCCAAGCCAAACTCAGCAAATAAATGCACTACCTCCCCCCCGCCCCCATCCCTGGCATAGGACATGATTCCTAGGGGAAAACCTCCCTGGCACTGAGGGATTCAAGCACCAACTAGCAGTGTATTTGGTAAAAGACCTTGACCAAAAAGGGGAAATATTAAATACAGATAAGTTTTTATGACTAAGAAATTTCAAAGTGAGTTGGGAGTTCATTCCAGAGGTTACACTTATGCACGTCTCAGCAGAATCTCACTGACTGGCATGATATACAATGCCTCAACCAGGAGGGTACCTGAGGACTCTAGAGGCATCTAGACACTATAACCAGGGCATACAACCTCAGGAATTTGTCGGCGTGTCAGTGGGTCTTACTTTGGAATTTATACTCCCCAGTGTAACAGAGTTAGAGACATTTATAATTTCCCTATACATGGCATTTATGTCTCTTTTATTTGAACCTATAATTAGCACTATATTTGTTAACTATATGTCCCAGAGACTTAAATCTTTGGTCAGCCCATATGCTGGTTGAGCCCTGAATCTCAGCATAGTTGCAACACTTACTGACCAGTTCATTGGACTCACCCAGGACAACTAACAAAAGGATAATGATGGACATCACTCATCAAAAAAACAGAGAATATCCACATCAAGCAAGACAGTTCCATCTATATGCCTTATAGGATCTAAGTCGCCTCTCAGTCAGAAACAAGTGAACATCACCATCCCCAAATCCTCAAGACTGAGAAATGAACAAACATAAGGGTGGAATGCAACTATGGACTAAAGTAATCTTATTATTTTTCTAGCAATGGAAGAACTTGTATCATTGATATAAATGCAATGGCCACCAGAGGTTCTGAGGCAAGGAAGAAGGAAGAATAATTGTAAAATGGGGCATTTGGGAACATTGGAATTGTCCTGCATGACATTGCAATGACAGATACAGGCCATTAAACATTTTATCAAAACCTTTTAAAATTGTGTGGTGCAAAGTGTAAATTCTAATATAAACTATAGACCATGGTTAGTAGCAGTGCTTCAATATGTATTCATCTATTATAATAAACATACTACAATAATGATTGATGTTGTTAATGGGGGAAGTAGGGGAAAAGGAGATGGTGGAATATATTGGAATCCCTTATATCTTTGATGTAACATTTATGTAATCTAAAGCTTCTTTTAAAAAAAAAAGCCATGGGGAGAATCTAGAAAGAGGCAATCAATTGAATCTAGAAGAGAAAGGAGAGGATATTAGGTGACTTCTGGGAAAATGGCATCAAAGTAGGTAGGCAGAGCCCAAATCTCTCACATAAAAGAGTGGAGAAAGGGCATTGACCTATCCAAGGGAGTTGCTTTGGTTATATAGAGAATGGAAAAGTGCTCTGCATCATCCAGGAGGGAACTGGAAAGATAAAGAAGCCAAAGGAAAGCCTTGAGATGCTTGCCCCTATGGCTGGAAATGGCACACATACCCTGCCCTAAAGTGCAAGTAGCCTTGGTAGAGCCCCTGGATCCCTGCTGCCAATGTAGTGAGAGGGAGCATTCCCTGAGGAAGATGGGTCTGACAGAGGGTGGAGAGTGGTTTCTTTGTGGTGAATTTGGCCAGCTGATCCCCCTTTGAATAATGGAAGGGACTCTGACCTGACTCAGAGAGAAGGCGGGATCTGCTCAGGCAGACTCACACCCATCCTGCCTGGGAGAGAGAGGAACTAGATTAGAGAGGGAGTTGAGACAGGGTCCTAATCAGCAGTGCTCTGGTGAACTGTTAGAATTCTAACCTTTCTGAGGGAAGGGATAAAGCCAGATAAAATTTCTGAAGCCTAATTAATCTGTGGAGCCAGTTTAGCTTAGTGGATGAATTCCCCCTTTGCATATAGAAGGTTCCTGGTTTGATTCCTGGGTCTCCTTAGAGAAGTGGTCCACCAGGTTATCAGGCACCTGGTTAATACCTTATGACAAGGAACATAAGGCTTTCTTTTGTTTGTTTTAGGTTTTCTTGGATCTGTTATTTTTTATTTTTTTAAAGGTTCCTTTTTGTTTCCCTTTTTTACTCACTAAAACCCAATATATCACCTGAGGAGGGCAGCCTGCAAGGTGATTGATTGATGAAAACAGCAGCCTGACAAGCTCCTTAGGGGCCTAAGAGGGAAGGCTGTTTTTCCTTGTTTTGTTTTTTTTTTTAAGCTGTTGCTGTTTTGTTTCTTGTTCGTTGTATTCCCTTTTCTATGGTTGTTTTTTTCCTTTTACCTATTTTTTCTCCCTACTTTATTTCTTTTCTTTCCTTCATTTTTCTATCTTCTGTTTCCTGATGTTTTTCTTTCATTCTACCTCTTTTTGTTTGGCCTTCAATTTTTCTGTTTATATATATATATATATATATATATATCTTATTTTTTCTTTGTTTTTTCTTTTTACTTTTTCCCCTTTTTTCTTTTCCTCTTGTTTTGGTCAGCCACAGATGTGCCTTTTGAAATATACCAAAGATTGGTTGGTCTTTATAAAGGGTATTTATTTGGGGTAGAAGCTTACAGTTACCAGGCCACAAAGCATAAATTTTTTCCCATACCAAAGTCCACGTGTTGGAGGAAGATGGCTGCCGGCGTCTCCAGGGTTCAGGCTTCCGGGTTCCTCTGTTCCCGGGGCTGCGTTTCTCTCCGGGATTAGCTTCTGTTTCCTTCACGAGTTCAGCTGTAGACCATGAGGCTTTCTATGCTTTGCGTCTCTCCACAAGGCCAGCTGTAGACTCTCGGGCGAACGGCTCACTCCAACATCAGAACTGCTTCTCAAATCTCCAAATCTCCTGCTTCTCTCATCCTGCTGCCTAGCCTTTATACTTGAGACCACACCCACTGAGGGGCGGGGCCCAGTTAATGCCCTTATCACAACTCAATCATGCCCAGATGAACAGATTAGTTTACAAGAACAATCCAATCTATATTTTTGGAATTCACAATTAAATAAAACTCTGAAACCATTACACCTCTCTTCCCATCATTCCAGTCTTCTAATTCGCTCTATATATTTTTCTCTATTTTGTTTCTTGTTTCATTTTTTTCTGTTGCACTTTTTAATTCTTATTCCTTTGTATTTCTTATGATTTTTAAATTGTGTTAATTATTTATTCTCCCAGGCCTTGCAAAGTTCCTCTTCTATCTTTATTTATTTTTTCTTTTTCTCTTCTTAGCTCTTTCCTTTTCTCTGGTCCTAATTTTTTTCCCCAAGGGAACACAGACAAGAGGAAAAAAATAAAAGAAGAGGAATGAAGTATCAAAGAGAAACCTTACCACACATGAAGCAACAACAAAATAAAACCCTAGAGTAGAAAGAGAAGCTAACCAACTGAATACCCCCATCAAGTTAAACAGATATGTAGACACCAACAAAAAATTACAAGCCATACTAAGAAACAGGAAGACATGACCCAGTTTAATGAGCAAACTGAAAAACAAGAGGAGAAGCAGAACATGGAACAAATAATCTGTGATGTCCAAACAAATATCATAAATGAATTTAATGAAGTGAAGGAGGAGATTAAGGATATTAAGAAGACACTGAGAGAACATACTGAAAAAATTGTAAAAACATATAAAAAGATAAAAGGTATGGTGGTGATGAAGGGCACAATGCAAAAAACTGGAACCATGTAAGAGTAGATTTGAACAAGAAGAGGAAAGAATCAGCAATGTGAAAGACAGTACATCTTAAAGCACACAGATAGTAGAACAGATAGAGAAAAAGATAGAAAAAAATACAGCAGGGACTTAGGAATTTTAATGAGTACATGAAATGCACAGACATATGCATTATAGGCATCCCATAGGGAGAAGAGAAGGGAAAGGGGCAGAAGGAGTTTTGGAGGAAATAATGGCTGAAAATTTCCCAACTCTATTGAGGGTCATGGACATACATGTCTAAAATTACAGTGCACCCCAAACAGTATAAATCCTAACAGGCCTACCCCAAGCCATATATTTGTCAAATTGTCCAGTGTTCAAGACAAAGAGAGAATACTGAAAGCAGCTAGAGAAAAGAGATCCATCATATACAAGGGAAGCTCAATAAGATTAAGTGCTGATTTCTCATCTGAAACCATGGAGGCAAGAAGGCAGTGGTATGACATAGTTAAGGTGCTAAAAAAAACAACCTGTCAGCCAAGAATTCTGTATCCAGCAAAGCTGTCATTCAAAAATGAGGGAGAGTTCAAAATGTTCACAGTTAAACAGAAATTAAGAAAGTCTGTCAACAAGAAACCTGAACTTCAAGAAATATAAATTGAGTTCTGCATGTTGAAAGGAAAGAAAACAGTAGAGAGAGAGTTGGAGGAAAGTGTAGGAAAAAAATTACTGATAAGAATAACTAAAAATTTAAAAAGAGAAATAAAAACAACATATAGCATACATAAACCTAAGGAAAATATGCCTGATGTAACTAATTCCTTGAATAATAACATTGAATTTTAATGGATTAAACTCTCCAATCAAGAGTCACAGATTGGCACAATGGATAAGGAAATATGACCCATCTATATGCTGTCTACATTTGACCCAGAGAGAAGAGAGACTGAAAGTGAATGGTAGGAAAACAATTTTACATGCAAAAAATAACCAAAAAAGGGCAGGAGTAGCTATACTAATATTGGACAAAATAGATGTTAAATGCAAAACTATTGTAAGAGACAAAGAAGGGCACTATATATTAATAAAAGTGTAATTTATCAAGATAGAACAATCATAAACATTTATGCACCTAACCAGAGCACCTCAAAATACATGAGGCAAACACTGGAAAAACTAAGTGGAGAAATAGATGCCTCTACAGTTATACTGGGGGACTTTAATATATCGTTATAACCTTTAGACAGAACATCTTGATAGAGGATCAATAAAGAAATAGAGACCTTGAATAATACATTAGAAGATCTGGACTTAATAGACATATACAAGCCATTATACCCAAATACAGTGGGATATACATTCTTCTCAAGCACACATAGATCATTCTCTAGGATAGACTACATGCTAGGTCAAAGAACAACTCTCAATGAATACAGAAAGATTGAAATTATAAAAAGAAATTCCTCTTACCACAATGGAATGAAGCTGGAAATCAGTAAGGGACAGAGAACCAGATTAGGCACAAATATGGAAGTTAAACAACACAGTCTTAGACAATCAGTGGGTCAAGGAGAGGATATTTCCACCTGACAGGAAAACCAAGGAACCCCAAGGATTGCCAGCCACCAGGATGTTACCTACTTTAGCCCCAGGAGGAAGCAAGATCCCAGCATCCTAAACCTTGAGACAATAAATTCCTATTATTTAAGCAAATAATAATGATAATAATAGGGTGCTATATTGGTATCCTGTATTTTATGCATGGTTGCTCTGTGAACCCAAAACTTTTAAAATAAAAACCAAAGTTAAAAACAAACAAAAAAAAGAATATTTAATTTTAAAAATTATGGGCAAATTTCCCTCTCTAACATATTCCTCATTTTACAAAAGTCTACTCGTTTTAGTCAACTTCCTGAATTCCATAGTATTTACCCAGGGGTAAAATTGTCTCATCTACATATAAATTAAACTCTCTTCTTCAAATTCTGGATGGGTTAGTAATTACGATTTGTTATATCCCACCCTCTTTAGAGACTTCCACTCTTATTTCTCCTACCTGACTTGATGAAATGTTTCTCATTTGCTCCTTCTTAAACATTCCTAGGAAAATATAGTCAAGAAAGAATCATAATTTTGATGACTAAATTATGCCTTATGGTATGCGCATGTATGAAGTAACAATATATATTGAAATACTTTTTTCTAAAAGAAAGTAGCCCTGTATAACTTACCGTGAAAGAAAATTATAATTCCAAACTGCTGAGTTTTCATTATTGTAGATATTGATAGATTGTGTGTGTATGTGTGCAGCAGTTCAAAAATTTTATAAAAAACTGCTGCTTTTGATATAATTTCAATCAGAAGAAATTACAAATAAAGTACAATAATTGACAACAAGCATATCTAGAAATAAGATATAATAATACAAATCAGTTTTGTGTGTGTTTTTTAATTACTAGTAAATGCCAATATTTACAGAATACTAACAAACATTTTGTGCTAGGGGAACATAACCAATGAAATCTTCTATATGTTTAGTGTCATGAAAACAAAGAATTTTAGTGTTTGAAGTTTCTTCAGAGAACACCTAGCTCAATCCCCTCATTTCACACATGAGGAAATTTAGGGCCATAGAGTCAAAGTGATTGCTCATTGTTTTATGACTATTAGTGGCACATAGAAAGAATATGAATGGATCTAATATTTAATTGAGAACTTATAACAATCCATACACATCAGTATTATTATTGCTTTCACTCCCTTAATTTCAAATGATGAAACTGAGGGTCAGAAAGTTGTGAGCGAGACATAATTTAATGATAAATCTATAATATTGTTTTCTCTCAGGCACAATTGGAAGGATCTATATAAAAATGTTAATCCCTGAACAATTTTTCCAATACAAAGGAGGGTGAATTTTACATAAATAATGTGCCTTGATGACTATTGGGGATCAAATCATGGATCACCCCAAAAAAAATGTTCAAATCTTATCCATGTTTCTGTGGGTGTAAGCCCATTTGTAAATAGTACCTTTGAAGATGTTATTATTAGTTAAAGTGTGGTCAAAATGAATCAGGTTTGTTCTTAATCCATACAAATGTAAGCTTTATATAGAGAGGAAATGTGGTCAGAAGAAATCAGAAGTCTGAAGAAGATAGAAAGGAGAGAGAGATAGCCATGTGATAGACAACTGCCTGCCATCAACAGAATACTACTGACTTTACAGAGAAAGAATGATCTTGCTGACACGTTGGTTTTGGACTTCTAGCCTCTGAGATTGTGAGCCAATAAATTGCACTTAAGCCAAACCATTATATGGAATTTGCCATAGCAGTTCTGGCTAACTTACACAGTTTGGGTACTAGAAAATGGGATGCTGCTATTACAAATACCTGAAAATGTAGAAATGTCTTTGGAAATGAGTAACGGACAGAGGCTAGAAGAATTTTGAAGTGCTTGGTAGAAAAAGGCTCGATTCCTTTGGAGAAACTATTGGTAGAGATAAGGTTATTAAAGGCATTTCTTTTAAAGGTTCAGATGTAAGTGAGAACTGCTGGGAAAGTTTCTGTCATTTTAGAGAATGCATAATTCATCATGAATGAAATATTCGTAGAAATATGGATGTTAAAGGCATTTTTGGTGAATCCTTAGAAAGAAATGATGATTGTGTTATTAGAAAGTAGAAGATAGGTGGTCCTTGTTATAAAATGACAGAAAACATGGCAAAATTGTGTTCTGATGTCAGGTGGGAGGCAGAAATTGTAAGTTTAGTGAACTTGGATATTTAGCTGAGGAAATTTCCAAGTTAAGTGTTGAAGGTGTGGCCTGTTTTCTCCTTGCTACTTATAGTAACTGAGAGAGGAAAGGAATAAACTGAACTGTTAAGCTCAAATGAACCAGCAATTGATGATTTGGAAAATTCTCAGCCTATCTAGATAGTGTGCTCTGAGACTAGAGCCAGAAGAGGGTCTGCCAGAGCCCTCTCTGAGCTTCTGGGAAATGAGTCCCCACAGAATGGGACTCCTTACAAGGTGTTGCTGAACCATCCTTTGCTATGGAGATTAGATGTATGATTCAAAGTTCCAGTGATCCATTTCAGAGGAAGTAGGATGTGAAGGGTCTGTGGAAGATCCTTTTGTCTGATGACTTGGACCCCTTTGAACTGCCCATAAAATCAACAAGGTTTTTGAAAATTTTTGTATGAGAAGAACTCCTGCCACCTAGACTGAAAGAAACAGAGACAGGATGAAATGAAGGCAAAAATTACATCAAAGGCAGAACCATGGAAGCAAAGGTCTGGACTGAAGACACTTCCTCAGGTCAATGCATTTGGAAAGGGTGGCATTTCAATTCTAGCCCTTGGAGGGATGGGTCTTCTGCCTTAAGAGGAGATTACCACAGCTACCCCAATTCTTAGATAGAGCAGGGCTTGTGCCTCAGTGTTCAAGAAGAGTCTGGCAGCCAGCCTGGTGCTCAAAGAGGGTGGGGTGTACTCCCCAATGTCTGATGTTCAAGAGCATGGCCGTTGACACAGTGTTTGGTAAGTGTGACTGCCATACAGCAGGCCCAGAAGACAAATTATCAATCCACAGATTATTCTCACCTTAGAATCTAATGGAGTTTTCTTAGCTGGATTTCAGATATTTTGAGACCCACAATCTCTCTTTACCTTCCAATCGTTCCATTCTGGAATGGGAATACCAATCCTATGCTTGTTCCATCATTGTATTTTGGAAGCAGATAACTTGCTATTTATGTTTCATAGGTACACAGAGGGAGAGGAATTTTGTCCAAGGATGGACCACACCCATTAGTGATTTTGATGAGAATTTGGATTTAGAGTTGTTACTAAAATGACTTAAAGCTTTGGGGATGTTAGGATGGGTGGAATCTATCTTGCATATGGGGTGAAGATGTCTTTTGGGGGGCTTAGGAACGCTGGCTCAGTAAGACAAAGACCAACACATAAAGTATAACCCCATGGTTTCCAAACTTTATGCAAGGTGCCCTGGGGCATTACGTTGAATTCATAGAACCAACATGGGATATTTTTAAGTTGTTACATATTTCTCTACTTTATATCTGTCATATATCATGCAAACTACAAACTTGAGGCAATTCACAATTTCAACATTATATTGTATTACATTCCTTTGGCCAAGGTCATTTATTTGCAAAGCTGAGATTTTGGCAATTGATGTGATAAAAAGAAAGTACCATGCAAACAATGATGTGGGATAGGAAATAAAAATGTTAGTACCTGATCTGACTACGCTGTTTGCGAAAATGTGTGGTACTCAGCATGCACAGGCATCCCATTTGTATGTAACTGTAGTTATTTAAGAATGAAATAAAATATTTTTTCTTTCAATTTCTATTTATCACCTTTTCAAATGTTGATTAAATTGTTTGGATCTAACTACTTAATAAATGAAAATGGTCTAACAATGAAAGCGTTATTAAAAACTAAGCATACCATACATCTAAAAAGAATGGGGACCTTAAAATGTCCATCCTTCTCCCCTCTGAGCAGATCAAGTGTCCACTTACAAGTGAAATTGGGGGAGGTGTGACATGGAAACAGTCTTCTGTGAGGAAATATAGAACAGAAGTGAGTAATTCTTCTCACCACTAAAAATGAACTTCTACCCTTAACATGTATTTCCCAAGTTCATTTTAAATAACCTTTTCTAGCTTCTATTGCATACTTTTTACATCTCAATTCTACTACTTACTAACCTATAACAAGTTAACATCAGTTTTCTCATTGAGATCATGATGCTCCAAGGAGGTTGTTTTAAGGGATGATTAAAGGAAATAATCTAGATAAAATAGTCGATATAGTGCCTGGCACCTAGCAAACACTAAAATAACGATAGCTATTATCATTATTATTCACAGTGACATATTTCCCAAATAAAATCGTTATATACACTGTGACCAATATAACAGATATTCCTTTACTCAATTAAAGTCATTTCATTTTACCTTGATTTAATTCAAATTCACTGAGAAACCAGAGTGCCTTTTCATTAGAAAAGCTAGAAGGTAAAGGATAAGGAACTGAACTATCGCTGAACAAGTTCAAGTACACAATCACCTATGTATGGCAGTAAGAGAATGCTGAGAAAAGTAGAATAAAGTAAAGTTGACTAATGGTTTATGATGGAGATAAATAAGAAGTGATCAATAAGAAGTAGAAATTTTCCAAGTGAGAAAAACAGTTAACCATTTTCTGTGTAATTGTGAAAGCAAAATTTGGGCAGAACCGTTGGCAAGAATATCTTGAAGGAGCTTAATGTAGAAATATACTTTATTCATTCATTTAAAAAACGTGCAAAGACAGACAATGTATCAAAGCTTTTTCTAGTCCTGAGAGCAACCCATATTCACCAGAGAAGTTCCAGGTGCAGGGCCAACAAATTTTGTACTTTATATGATACACTAGTGCACAGTCATATCAAGAACTGAAAGCCCTATCTAAATTGAGAAATACAATTTGTATTGATAGAGGGACAAAAAGGAGCCTCACTTCAAAAGGACAACATTTGACATGGATGCTCTGGCTCCTTCCCAGATATTCTGAAAATTATGTGGTATTATTTCTGGAAATTGACTTGTCAATATATATCAGGAGCTTTACTATCATTGCTCTTTTTTATCTAATAATTTCATATTTATGGATCTCTCTTCAGAGAAAAAATGAGAAATATAGAAAAAAGATACTTTCCCAAGATGTTCATTGCAGCATTATTTATAATAACAAAAATTAAGCACAGTCTGCTAAATATTATGAAAAACATTAATAAATTATGCTACAACATATGATAGAATATTGCATAGTCATTAAAATGTTTATGAAAAATAATAGATTATTCTTCATTTATATTATTTCATTTAATTTATACAACTCAATGAAGTAGGGACTATTATTATCTCCATGTGAGATATGGGAAACTAAGGTTCATAGAGTTTAAGAAGTGTGTTCAAGGTTATATAGCTAATTAGTGGTAAATCCAGGAGTAAAACCCAGGTAGATGGGCTCAGAGTCTATGTTCTAATTACTCCATAATATGTCTTTATAGAATGTGGAAAAATGAAAAAAATTTTTTTAAATGCTAACTTGTTTATCCGGGATCAACTTGTCGTGAAAAGAGTACATGGAGGACATAGCTAGGAAAGCAGGCATGATAAAGAGGCTTGATCAGGGAATAATTGAGAACTTGGATAAAAGACTTTCTACATATGAAGGCAACATGATGGAGAGGTAGCTGCAGCAATTAGTTAATAATCAGGAAAAGACAAACAAGATGACAGGCTGAAAACTACCAATATGGGAAAGAGACCAAAGTGTTGTATAACTCTATTTTTTTCCTATCTCAATGTGGGAAAACGAGCCACTCCTGTTCTGGTAGCCCTTAGAGAGCAAACAAAACAATGGGAATACACATACTTTTCTCACCAGCTGATATCACTCATCTAAAGGCTTCTTTTCCAATACTCAGAGAAGATCCACAGAAATTTGCAGAAATACTCTGCATCATGTTTTCAATTTATAGCCCCCCACTTGGGGATATGCACTGGATGCTGTGATAAGTTCTAAAACCATCAGATTTCCCTCAGTTGATGCAGGAAGCTCTTCAGGAACCAGAGGATGACCCGTTGCATAAAGGGGAATGATGGCCTAGAGAAGTCAACTGTCCACCATGCCCAACATCTAGGGAAGAACTAAAGGTGCTAGAAGCCCATTGAGAGGGGTTGCTCACCAGCATATTTGAAGTCTTTCTGCTAAGGATGAGATAGAAGCATTATATCCAAAAGATAGACTACTCCCACAGTAAGCACAGGAAGTCTTCTACTAACTTTACCAGAAAATTGGTGGCAACTGGATTTCATAGAATCAATGACTGCAGGAGAAAGCTTGAGACATAAAGTCATAAGGACCTGGAAGGACCAAATGGAGGACGTCTACCACCCTATCTACATGGAGAATTTGTCTACACAAATGTGTTCCAGAGAAAAGAGGGAGCCTTTGAATTGCTGATTATTATCCATACAGCCATCGAAGTGAAAGTAAAGAACAGGTTGATTCATGCATCCCAGTGAAGCCAACACCACAGTAAAACTGGACTGTGGTTCCCACAAATTTATTGAAACTTAAGTTTTATAAAGTAACTAATGTAAATACTTAACTCAATTGAAAGGTAATATTCTAGTGAAATTATTAATCTAGTCTCCTAGACTGCCTTGATGTTCTTTTCACTGTAATGGATATGATATTTATTTGTTTAAATTTGGATTTGAACTGCTTGGAATAATTTAATGTTGAAAAAAAGTCACCACAAGTGTCTCAGAGATATTCATTTAGATAGCCCAGGGGCAATTAACTATAAAACAACTTCAAAAAGTTGTCATTAGTTTGGATTTGTAGGATTGTTCATATTTAAGGGAACAATTATGTATTAAGACTATGACTATACAAAAAGAGATAGATGGATGATATAAAAAATAGAAATTCCTAATTAATAGATATAAATTTGGCAATTACAGATAGACTGCAGAAAGGTGGTCTAATGTCACTAAATTATGTTAGGATGTACATCTTCTCCAGTCCTAGTGTGGACAGATAAACAAAGGTGAGTAGCTATTATTCACAGAGATTTAGTTGACTACAATAATGTAATTGTCAAATTGTACTTATGAAAAAATATTCCATAAGATGGGTTTGTCCTTAAGACTTGAAACAATTAGAGCCCCATATACCAAACACTGGAAGTTCAATCTGTACACTTAAATGAACCTGTCCCTCACAGTAAGACTGTGATACTATATCAAAATGGCCAGGGGTGTCTTTGTGTCTCACATCTGGGAAAAATTATTTGGAAAGATGGGACAATAACTGAAGGACCTAAGCTATCATATAAATATACAGTTGCTCATGTGATTGATGGAACTCAAGAGAAATTTATTGGGCTTTACAAAAAAAACTTTTCATTAAACATTTTAATTATCAGGCTCCAGATTTAAGCTACTTCTCAGGCTTGGATTGGGTAAGGCTCCATAAAGAACTGCAAAATAATACTCAAATAGTTGATTATTTGAAAGCACAAAAATGACATCACAACATATACTAAAAATTACTGCATGAAAAGGAGAATTTTTGCTCATTACTAATCAGGAATCTTAACTATTCAAAATTAGTATGATATATTTAAGGGTTATTTTCCCAAGGCAAATATTGTACTGAATTTTAATTCATCTCCTAATAATCCAGATAATTGCCTTGCTTTGGATTTTAATATGGTCTTGCTAGGATATTCAGAGGGCTACAACTTGCACAGAGGAAGGCAGATACAGCATTAGGGACAATTAAAAATCGAGTGCTGGGAGTGGATGTGGCTCACGCAGTTGAGCGCCTGCCTCCCACATGGGATGTCCAGGGTTTGGTTCCCAGTGCCTTATAAAGAAAAAACAAAACAGAAAATGAGTAGACACAAGTGAAAAACAACAAGTAGATAATGAGCAGACAACATGCACACAGCAAGGAAAAACAATGAGCAAACAGAGGGGGAAGCTATCCGGGGGGACGCAGATTGTAATGCTACTATTTTGTAGTAACAAAGAGGGGACTGTAAGAGTATAAAAAGAATTAAAAAATTAAAAAGGCTAGTTCTCCATTTTCAACATATTGAAGAGACTTCATTCTCTCTCCTCTTACTATTAACTTTAGAAATCTTATAATTGTAAATTCTTTGTCCTTTTGAAATGGAATCAAGGAAGATATCACTCCTATCTTCCAGTTTCCTGGAAAGTGATTAGCATCACTTCCAGGGAGCTCCTGGCCTGAAATTGTAAACCCACTTTTGAAATAATTTAAATATATATATATGAGTTGTATCCAGTTAGCCACTTAAAAATGAAAAGTTCCCTTTGGTTTTTTTTGCAATCTCTGTGAATTGCCTGTGACGTATCACATTCAGGTGTTGAGGATTGAATTGTATACTGCAGTTTGGGCATGTTCTTGGTCTTGGTCAGCATTCTGGTGGCTGTGGACCCACTATAAATAAAAGTTCTTCAAGAAGTTACTTCAGTAAAGGTGTGGCCCAACTGAATGAATTTGAGTGTTAGTCCAGATTACCTGAGTCCTTTATAGATGGAGTGAAACTCAGAGAGAAAAGCGACTGGGAGCAGCCAGAAGCCAGAAATCAATGAAATCCAGAGAAAAAGGGGGAAGACATTGCCATGTGCATTGCCACGTGATGGAAAATCCAAGGACCATGGGTCTCTGGCAGCCAGACCCAGAGAAAACATCACCTTGCTGATGCCTTGAGTTTGGATTTTTCCTAGTCTCACAACCATGAGCCAATTAATTTGTGTTGCTTATGCCAATCCATTATGTAGTATTTGTTTTAGCAGCCAGGAAACTAAAACACTGGTTTAATGCTTATGCAATAACAAAATTGTTTTTCTCTTTCTTCTAAAAAAATACAGAGGAAGACAAAAGAAATGTGTGAATGGATGCTAGTTTATGATGAATTAGTTTTATGCATACATTTGGCTTTTCTACTTTTTTAATTAAAAAAATAATTCTCGGACCGGCCATATAGCCCAGTGGATAGGGCGCTGGTATACCACATGGGAGGCCCCGGGTTTGGTTCCCGGGGACCTCTCCTAGCGGGCAGACCGTCTTGAGAAGGGCAAACCGCCATGGGTGGGCGGAGCCGCCGTGGGCAGGGCAAAAAGCTGCCACGGACAGGGCAAAGCTGCCACAGGCA